>JAZBGY010001287.1:0-24781 GCA_037414755.1 Lydus trimaculatus | reverse complement strand
TTGAGGAAAGCCACATTTACAAATTATCTTTATTCCAAACTATCTACTTTTCCAAAGTAAGGACCTACAATAATTTTATTAATTCTCTGATTAGGAGCAGCTAATTGGTCACTTTTTCCGTATATGAAGTATTAACATACAGGTTGAGACATTTCATCTAAGAACATAGGAGAGACTACAAGAACCGGAACAGTCTCATAGTCTTAGAGCCTTAGAAGTAGAAACTTTGTAAAATTACTCACTCACAAGACTGTCCAATGTTCCTAAATGAAAGGTCTCAACCTGTACATGTAAAGCAACTCCTGATAAAGGTAAAACTTTAAAGTTCATTTCTATTAAGTAACACAGCCCGTAGGTAATTTAATTGCTATACAGTATGCGGCAGCAAACTAGGTACATAGGTGAAAACATTTTCCATACCCACTCTCATGTCTTTCACATAAGGTGAGATAAACAGAAACTGGTTAGCGAGAAGTGTAATAGCGTCGGTTGCTGACGCCACTCATCCCTAGTTCTTTCATACATTAAAAATTGTACTTATCAGACTAATATTTTGTAATAGATCTTTGTTAGAAGCATCAGTAACAATACGAAATTTTTCTCAAAGTACTGTGGCCCATTTCTAGGCAACTGTATCAGAGAAGGGTCGATTCTAAAGATGGGTGATGGGTGAGTGACGCCCTAGTTTCTCTTTATGAGAGTGAGTGGCGTTGATGCTTTTCTCTATGCACCGATTTTGCTGCCGCATACTGTATAGATTGCTTATTCGTAGTGAAACTTGACGAAAATCGTTTGATAAAATTGAAAAAGGGGATATATACTAAGCCCCGTTTTATCTTCGTTCAAAAGCTAGAGTTCAAATAGCCTTAGGTTCATTGAATATAAAACAAATTTTAGTTTAATTAATTAATTTAATTCTTTTTCATAAAAATGTTGAACTCGGCTCAATTGTAGAAACTGTGAATAGATTGTAAAATTTTAAAAAAGGGTTAGCAGCGTCTAAACTATTCTAAAGGCACGTATTAGAGGTTTCTGTATAAAATTTTGATAAAAGAACCATCAATTATGTGAATGCAATTTTTGTAGCACATTTGAATCTTTATCTGTAATCAAAGAAGAACAAATCCGTACTGATAGAAATAGACTTTGCTTCTCATAAGGCGACAACCGACCGTATCATAGTTAACTTCTTCATCGATCAAGCGAAATTATTTGAGAAATCAATTGGACTGACCGACATTTTACAATACCTCAAAGTTAACTTTTATAAAAAAAGAAAAGACAAAATTGACAGGGAAACCACGTTGTAGCCATAAATACTCAACAAACAACAAATGAAACCTATTTATAATCCCAATTTTCTACCAATTCTCTTTGGAATGACTTCAGGGATTTTATTAAAATTTGATTTTAAATTAATTTAATGTTAAAGTTGGAGCGCGTATAATTCACCAGATGGACGTGATAGACAAGAATTTACCCTAAAGCATACAAGATTATAGCTATCATAAAAATATTACCTATACATACAGATTGCCATTAACTTAAATGTTATTGCTTTATCCTGTATCCGTTATTATTATTATTATTATTATTATTATTATTATTATGTGTGTATATGTTTTATATAGAGAAAACGGTAGTGATTCTTAATGATTTATGAGAAGACCCAACCGATCAACTAATAATATTTTACAGTTATTCCCAGTTCAAAACAATACACAAAACAATTAATTGTAATGAATATGTTTTTAATTGTATTGTAATTAGTCTTAAACAATATAAACAAATTTATGAGTCTAGAAAATGCAACATATTTAAACGTATTGTTTTCGGAGATCTTCGTTGTTGGGATGTTGTCATTTTAGTAGGTATGTACAGATAAACAAAAATCATTATAGAAAATTTGAACGACCATGCAGATAATCATCAGTGTAACATTGTTGCAAATTGCATATTGTAGAGAATAATTCATAGCGTATATTCGTTTTAGTTGCACGTTTCATTTTGAAAATCTTGATTACCTAAACGTAGATGGAGTATATTCCAAACAAAGAACGTTATACTATTGGTCGTTGTAAATGAACAACACACACACACATTTCGAGTAGGTCGTCGATTTTCTACATATATACCTATACAAGTTGACTGGGTTGTAAATTATGTTTTTATTAATATTTATGAATGTTGCCTCTAGGCTTTTCTACGATAAAATCGAAATTAACGCACATGTTCATATTCTGGTTAGAAATTGAGTTGGTTTTTTTTATAAGGAAAAACAACAAAAAACTTACCTCGTAGAGTGGATGAATTGACAGAGATTTTATCGAAAATTTTCTGAAATACAAGAAGAAAAAAATTGAAAATTTACAACAAATTATTAGCACAGTTCTGTTAATTTATTCAAAAATATTCAGATGTTCTGCTGCAGAATTTACAATAAAAATTTTTATGATTGGTACACGTGTTTTGTTTATAATAGAAGTCTGGTAATATATTCAAAAGAGATTCTTTCAACCAATGGGCATATGTGGATGATACTTTTAAAAATAAAATCTAGTCTTCTTCAATTTTAAATAAGAAATTTTTTTTTTAAAAAAACTGATGTTCAAAATTATTCAGTAAAGCCCAAAGAGCCGGTTCATTCAATATAAGGAATTTGAAAACGATCCACCAAAAAAAATTTTATTTGCGTTACGAAATCAAAGCCCATAATGATGTACAGAATGTTCTAAAAGCACTATACCATTTCGAAGAAAAACATTATTGTTCCTTAAGCACTATCGTCTGGTAACAGTCAGTTATACGTAGAATTAGTTCGAAAACATTGTAAGCAAAGTTTGATACTTTATTTCTTTTAAACACCCATCTACTACTGATAAGGTTATCTATCTTGTGCATTACAGCTACTAAAATAGATGTTTTCTCTGATTGTAAAATCGTTTTGTTATATTAACAAACAATAGAATTACAAGAATACAAGAACGTTAATTGTATGATTCCTTTTTCACAAATTATGTGGGTACAAGGGTGAAATTGTATTAAAATCACCTAATAGATCAGTGCAATTTTAATCGAATTGTCATTGCAATAAAACAAACACTTTATCAAATTGCTGTGCTTAACGATTGTATAAAATTTTTCAACTTAGAACAAAGTAGGTGTAATAAAAGTTTAACAACTTAATTGGTTAATGAAACATTATATGCATACATATTCATTGGATAGATTTTTTGGAAAATTAATTTGATGAAAAAAGAAATAAGTTATTTGATAAATAAGTTATAATTTTAATGTTCCATAATAAAGAATCAATTAAATAAAAATTGCCTCTACTGTTTCTAATAAAAAATAACAATAAAATCACTAGATGATATAGTTTGAATCAATGCCGTATTCATAGTTTATCCACTTTTGGATTACCTATCTAAGACAGAAAGTGAGCAAAAAATAATAATTCAGCATATAGAACAATAAAATGTTTACGTGCACCATATTTTATACCTTTTAGAATTGATGTTGAGTAAAAGACCTTAGTTGTCACTTTCACTTCACCACAAATCTATTAAAATACACACATCCTTTAACTTTAACAAGTTCAGTGTCCTTCGACAAATTTTTGTTTACTATATGCAAAAACTGAATAAATCGTTCACATTGTTATGGAGTACAATTGAAATTTTTGTAAACCATACCGAGAGGTCGACCAACCAGAACCCAGAACTAAACTAGTGACTTAGCAAGGGGTAGCTACATTTTAGGTCCCCTCTCGTCTCACGTATAAATATATATTATCCTATAAGTTAAAGAATAGGAAAACGCCATCGTCTCGATTTTATCTAACAAATGTGAACTGAAGGAATCCGTGGCACGTCACCAACTCTCCAACACACACACACACACACACATACACACAAATATAATTATCAGGGTGAAATGAAGACACCAATAAACCCATAAAATCTAAACTTTGAAATTCTAAATAAAAACCAAAAGGGGGGATCTACAACGACTATACAACCCTCAACTAGGTGCAAAAAATTACTGTTTACAGTCGTAAATTATACACATTTGCATGCATTCAGAATGGTAGACACCAACAAAAAATAATTTAAGGAAATTTATCAGGAATACAATGAAAAGAAGTTTCACTTTTCAGGTAAACTAAAGTTTGTTGTGGTTAATCTCAAACCGCAAAATGAAATTTGAATAGTTTGCGGTTCACATTTGAATCGTAACGTTCGTTTCATTGGACATTTTTAGTGATTCAAGTTTTGTTTTATTTAGAAAAAAACCAAAGAATCTTACGTGTATTTCTGAATGTAATAATGCGTTGATTGTGGTCGTTGTAAATACGGTGTGTACACATCACTAATTTTGCCCCCTAGAGGCAAAAACTTAATGGGACTAAACAACATAAATAACATAGATTATTAAGATGTTGTGTCTTGCAACCATCTTGAATACGTTCCAACTTAGTGTAGGTTATATTTATTAAAACAGCATGGTCAGTTGAATATGGCGTCCTCATCCTGATATAAGATAAACGATACAATCTACTATAGTTTAGAAAGAGATACCGATAAAATTTTAATCAACTTATATATATGGTGGAACTTCGCCAATGATTTCTCAACTTTAAATGCGGCGGATGGTAGGTAGAAACGAGTTTCTTTATTTATTTTCACGTATCAACCATATTCTTTCTATCCGTTTTGTCGATTTATTAGTGGATCAATTAACACCATGATTGTTCATGATAAATAATTTAGAATACTATCAAATGTTAGGCTTGGTTTGTCCGGTTCAGGATTCTTTAAATAGTTAGCCACACACGATGTTTATAATGAGTTTACGTTGAAATCCTATACGTTTCACATATTTCAGATCCAATTAAAAATCTGTATTTTTGTTTAACGCCACCAAAATGGTTCTTTTTATAAAACTTTTTTTTAATTTAACCAAGAACAAACAACAAAACGCATCTAAACCGCTTCGTATTTCACACGAAACTGTTTACACATAAGTTTCATTGGAAATAACAGTTGAGTATAATAGTTGATCAGGGGAAAAGAATAGCTGTTGTTTCACTCATACAACAATCCAACAACTATACACCGGTATAGTAATTTACATTATCTACAACTAATTGGCTTTTGTTACTAATTCCAAACGTAAAGGTCATCCATTCAACGTTGTCTTGACTTTTTCAAAAAACAATGTCGTGAATTTAAGCATCAAATTTTCTACCTCAACTTTGCGTAAACGTTAACGTATCGGCAACATATAAAGAAACGCATGCTTGTCATGTTAAGTAGCCGATCTACGCATTCGCCACTATTGCGTCAACAATAAAAATAATGCTCCAATAAAATTATTCAAGTATGAATAATAATAATAAAATTGAAATGGTCCAAATATTTGCAAAATATAAAATTTTCAACCGTTTTCGGCTGTAATGTACGCCAGATAAACTTTATGTAAAAACACGAATATCTGCATCTTTCAAAACTGAAAATAGATTCTACATACTCTTCTTAATATTTGTCGAACAAAATCCAAAAACTTTAAATACAGTGGGGGATGTTCAAATAATATCAAAGATCACGTTTACATGGAGGACGTTTTCGATAAGAAAATAAGATGAGCGTTTTGGTTGATGAGTTTCCGGGCAAATAATGACTTTGAAATGTTCACCGAGAAAAGATCATTCCAGTGTCGTTGTTTGAAAGGAAAGCAATCAACCCGTTGCGTGATGTCATAAACAGGATCTACTCCCTTTACGAAGGATAATGTCACTTCAGATATATAGATACGTGAACGGTGAAATACGTATACATATATACAACCACCATAATAGTTAACGGAGGGGTTGCAAACTATAAACTATGAAGACGTTAAGTTACCCTCAGTGACGATTAGGAGATACTTAATAGTTTGTTTGGTTATATTTTTTTCGGCATGCATATTTTATTAATATAAAAGTATTGTTGTTGACTGGGTTGGTTCAACAGTTTTGACTGTTTGGATGTGAAATTTATTTTATTACAACACAGTTACATTGGACGATATGATGGGAGCTATATGAGAAAATATTGTTTGTTTTATTTACGACTTGTTTCCAATTCGTCAAGCAAACTTCATATCTAATAAAATTATCAGGACGACTAATAAGACCCTTCTAAATATATAAAAATATATCCCATTTCGTTTTATCATCACTAGCAATTTTTCTAAATTTTCTATTGATTTTCTATGTTGAAAAACAATTTCCTTAAAAGTATCATCTATTTTTATTTTCTATTTCTTTTCCGGGGTAATGTCTGAATATAAACTGTGTTTTCCAACAAAACATCTGAAACAACACACATACAACTCACACAAATTATATATCAGCCCTAATAGAAGAAAATATATATTTTGCTGAGACTTGATCTATTTTTGCAGCATAACCGTATTTTGTTCGTTGTTTTTCTACTCTCTTTTCGTTTCAAGTTTTACGAGCCAGTCGCCCGGTTGGCTCCTGGGGTTTTTCTTTCCAACGTTGGCAATAATAACACACAAACGATTATTTTTCTATAAAAATTCATTCTACACGTCGTATCCAACATTATTTGTAAGTACGCAAACGTTTCCATGTAATGGATAAGAATGAGACAAAACTAATAACGTAATGGCAATTTCATGAGAAACATTGATGTGTGTGGAACGTGAAAGGCTATTGCTGCACTCTAGTTGAAGCAAAGTTTAATCTTTAGTTTCGTACAGGCTTTTGTGCTACGTTTTCTTTTATATTTTATGATTAGTATTCGCCATATTCTCTATATTGTGTGGAATAGCGATTTTATAAAAACATGCTATAAAATTCGCCACTATATAAGTTATCAAGAAACAAAATCGACCGCGTTCAGATAAAATGTAGCCAAATTTTTCAAAAATTGCCACTTTTAACGGTTAACATAGAAGAGAAACGATATGACAACACGGAGATAATCTGATAAATTGTGGTCTATAACAAGGGTATGTGAGGGTCAACTGCTATTAAAAATAAACCAAAAACTAACACTTCCAAAGGAGCTGCCATATAAATTTGTTAAGTATTGTGACAGATCTATGTGAGAAAAAAACCCGAAAAGAAATAATCTTTCATCACTATATCTTTATCAAGAATATTGTAAAAGAACCTGAATATTTTTAACAATAAAAACTCAATTAAATATTGAAATGTTGCTGAAAATAGCAAGAAAGAAACTGAATTTCCCAGGAGACGGTGCTAAAGTAACATGAAAACTTGTTTAAAGCTCATGAATAAAATGAATGAACACTGAAAAAATTCTTTCCAAAAATTCAAATTCTTCATTCCCCAAACGCTATTATTGTTAATAATAATTAAAAGTTTTGCAGCAACTACAGAATTTCACCGATTTTATGTGTTGTTGCTTTTATGTTTAAATAGTGAATACTTTGTAATCTTCGCAATAAATATTGTAATTTATTCGTGAAATCGTGTATTGTATATCTTTGGCAATAAAATTAAACTTATCCAATAAAATTCTACAAGTTGAAAAGCCAGGCAACTTGAAGATGCTCCTCAAAGTTTAGAAAACGTTGGTAATAAAAGTCTAGAAAAGATTTTAATAAGATACGCCAAGTATATATTCGTTTTGAATTTCATTTAACCTGCCACTATTTCACATTAATAATTCAATACGGTGAATGCGGAGGGTTTCGGAAATGGAATATTAAACAGAAAAAAAATGTAATTGCAAATAAAACTCTATAACGTTTTTAACGAAAATGAAATTCTACCAAAAACTTAACGAGAACGAAGAGATTCTCTCGATGACCCAGAAGCTCCATTTTATGTCTTACACTAAATTAACTTAGTTATGTTTATAGGGGGGTTGTTTAGAACTGTATATCTACTGATATACAGTTAGTAAGTAGTAAAGTTTTAGTCATCTATGCTGCATTATTTTTTATCGTACAACTTGACAGTGACTTTACTGATTACTTAAATTTGATAAGGAATTAACATTAATAATAATGTTATTACAGGATGATAGATACAGTCTTTATGATGGTATCAAAGATAATCAAACCTTTAAAATACATCAAAGGGTTAGTCTGTATAAATGTAATTGCTACAATAAACATTATTTTAGCGAAGGGTTGTGTTTAATTACAATTCCGTTTAGAATAATGTCCTCTTCATTTTCACAAATATAATACACTGAAAGAAGAACGTTCAGTTTATTATCTGGAACTTACACGCCTTTGTTCTAATCGTGTTGTAAAGATAAGCATTTTTCAATTTCAAGATTAACGTTAACGTTAACGTAAAACTCTTATGTCATGCGCATTAATAGTAATGTTTATTCTCAAGTAAAAAACTTGTAATCTCAATTTATAATTTTCATATTTTAACGGCCACCTGCGATGCAAAATATTCTTCATGGTAGAGCTTTTATGATCACTGATTCGAATAACATGTTAATTTCGATGCAAATTAATTCATAATCTGCAGGATCTTATTTAGTAGTTAGGGGAAAAAATGGACGCTTAGGTCCGCGTCTACCTGTTTCCCCATTATTATTTTTTTTGTTGTTGTTGATCCATGTTTTTCGGTTTGGTGATTTAGTCATCAATGTTTAAATTTCCAACATGGTTGCTTAATTTATATTTCTCTCATGTTGGTGTACAGTTGGTGGCGTATAAAATTTTTATTTTAAAGTCAATACAGTCGGTGTATTATAGGGATGGCGTTGTTCTATGTCTGTATCATAGAATGTGTAAATAAATTGTTATGAAACACCACCACCTCCAACCTAAAGCTATTTAGTTATACGGGTGGATCAGTGTAAATTCAACCGTCGCATGGGAATGGCTGTTTTACCGACGGGATGTAGACACTCATGACAGCCATTAAATGAACGTGGGCCGTCACTGATGGCAATTAAAAGCCCCAAGTTTAATCCAGCTTGTGAGTCCCCTGGCTTCAAACTAGGATTCATGGTTTTATAAATAGACTATACCCTTATCTTTCGTTTCCATCTGATGCCAACATGGTGGCAGCGGTATATAGTGATGGTGGCTATCTATCCTATAAACAAATCCAGATATGTACGGTATTTGAATGGGAAGGGTTTGAAATGGCACGTGAAATACATACGGGCATTATGTATCTAGTTTAATTAAATTATACATCGTAAATGCCGATTTTATTAAAACTTTATGGTGATTCTGTATATTATGATAGCGCATATAATTCTAAATATTCTAAATTAAAATCATTTTTTTTGTTGGGTTTTATTTATTTTTAATTGATATAAAAGTCACCTTCAATGACAATAAAATAAAAAGGTCATAAAATATTTAACAAAAAAAAAAATATAAATGATTTATCACTAAATAGTTTACAAATCAACCATGAATTATTTTGATTTAGACGAATTGCTGAGCAAGACCATTAGAACTATCCAAAAAAAAACCTGCAAAGTAGTAGGTACTATACCTAATTTAGTTGTTTATTAGATGAAATAAGTAGGTGTTTATTATGAATTATGCGATTCGTTATTTAGTGCTGATAAGTAATAAAAATAGCTTTTATCTTGTGTTTTAAGACCAATCAAATCAGATTTATTGTTAGTTTGTTTAAAATATCGAGACTAACTTTTTGAAAAAAAAAAAATAATTCATTATTACCTGAACAGATCATTGGCTACTATATTTTGAATAATTATTGAATTGAAAAAGTTCAATTTAGTAAAATAAGTGATCTTCGATACCTGAGTAATTATAAATTTAATTTTGCCTAAAAAATCATTAATTTTTTGAGTTGTGCAAGTGCTCAGTGTAACGAAAAGCAAAATTATATGAGTGCCATCTATTCGGGCATCATCTAACTGAAATAACAGTGTTCTACCTTATCGCGGTATTACATGCGTTCAGCAATCTGGTATACATATAGCGGCCGCTGAAATTAAAGTACATACGTTGATGAGATAGTTATACTTATATACAAAAATAGTATTTCAAGTGTTTGTTACGAGTACGAGACTGCTCAATTACAGCTATCCCAGTTTATTTACTTAAGAAAACAATTTATTAAAAAAAACTGTTAGATTTAGGGGCTCAGTAATCTCAAATGGCTAGGTTTTTGTTTATTCTTAATACGTCATTGCTTGGTAAGATCATGTATTGTTTGTCAAATTCTCTAAAAGTACTTACTTTTAGGATTGTGTTTATTTATAGTCGAGTTTCCCTTATAAAACAGAAAAGCCATAATTAGGCTACAAGCTAAATAGATTTTTGTGGGTAGGCGACAAAATACGGTTCTTAATAGGTACATAATTTTGATAAAAGAATTGGAACTTTTTCACAGTGTACGGTAAAGTTGGTTTATCGCAAACGTAAGTTTAAGTTAATTTAGGAAGCATGTTTTTATTGCTATGATTGTCCAAACGTACCTCTTTAGCATTTCAGCATTAGATACTTGTGTACTATATTTTAGTACCTATGTCTACTCATTTAAAATTAAGTAAGTACTACACTGACACTACACTTTTCTTGTGCGTTCTAACTAAGTATTGAAATAGTTAGAGTTGAACATAAATTCTAATAAAGCCGGACATTTTCTTTCTAAAACCGGTTTTCTACTAAACAGACAAAACAGAAAACCAAGACAAACTCGAGTAGAAAAAACAAAGCTGCAACTTTTCACGGACTTTTTGAAGATTCGAGTTTTCTGAGACAATTAATCTTTCATCTTTCGATTCCCGTTCGAAAGCAGTAAGATCAATGAATTTCCATGCGTTTCGAACTCTCTCTGTATAGTGAAAATAGCGAGTCGCAAGTTAGTTCAGTTTTCTTATTAAAAAAAATCAAAGATATGGACACACTAGTTCGGAAATGCACTGAAAACGAAATTGAATCTCCGATAATATATTTTCCGCTGCTAAAATTAGTATTTTTCAATCATTAGAAATGCAGTTTTCGAATATTTTGTATTATAACAGGATTTTTAGGAAGAGTACCAAATTTTGTGGGTCGTACTGTATATGATACATGATCGATTATAGCGACTCTAACGTCAGAATAAGAAAAAAGCAACCATTACAGGGAACTCTATTAACAGTGACATCTATGATTCAGGCGTTTAATGAATTTCAGATTAAAGACAGTTTTATACCAAATTTAACAAAATTTTTGGAATATATTCAAATAGATTACCATATTACAGAATTCTAAATCACAACTTTTATATTTTGTAGGAATAAATAATTTTCACATAATTGACGTAAATATAAGAGTTATTCAGATTAAAAGATCATCCCTTAAAGCAATCAGAGATAATAGTGGATTTTACGTTTAAATTAAATCTTTGTTATAAATCTGCGTAGATGGACATAAAACTGTAATTATACAGCATTCTATAGTTTCTTCTTATCTAAGTCTCAAACCGACACTCAAGATGCGCCCCTATCGGTAATCCCAACAATTTCAACAGCCCAAATAATACGACAACAACAACAATTATTTACGATCGACCCCGTCCGTCAGTACGGATACTTTCTGAAAATTTACGACTTTCATGAAGTTTCCAATGTTATATGAACCAATCAGAATGTTAGTTTTGTCTAACTGTATTTACCCCCACTATATAAGATAAAAGACATTCGATGGTTTACTACTGGTGACGAAGATAGGTTGAGTTTTTAGAATTGGTTCTATTGGATACAGTTGTGTGACGTCAACAGAAGCCATTACTAAATTGCCGGGTCCAAACGATTTTAACCACGCCTATAATATTTTTGTCAAAGAGGGAGAAATTTATTGGAATAAAACTGATACAACCCTGGAACTTTTTTGATTAAATTACAAACAAACATGATTTATAATTATCTAGATAAGAAGATTACTACAGTATGACAGATATAGATAATAATAGGTACAGTTAATAAGAAGGGGTAGATTTGTTTATTTAGAAACTAATTAATTTTGCATTATTACCTATATAATTATTTAAAAAAAAAATTAGTTATTTACTCTAATATAATTGGCTAATTTATGATTATTGAATTAAATCACGTATTAGCGCTTTACTTTAAATCACATAAGTAAACAGTCTTAAATTTTATTCCATTTTAAACTACACACTAACTAGCGCTACAAACAATGTTTTATAGCATAATTTATTCTGTTAGTATATTATTGGTGTAGGTCAGTGTTTAATATACTTTCACTTTTCATATTGTATAAATAGTTAATAGAAGACGTATAATAATACAACAAAGTTAAATAAACCTGTAAACAAATAAAAATCCCAAATGGCCAACCATAAAAATAGTATAGGTAGATATATGAACACCTATAGTACCTATAGTTATTAGTAAATACCTATACATATGAACTGACTGTAGTAAAAGATGAACAGTAGTCATAGACAACTAGACAGGTAGGTATATATAATAAGAATAATTAGCGTTTGGTGGGCTGTTAATTGTTATACCTGTCATAAAACAATGATATAGTCGTTTTATTGCATGTTTATATTTGATGTTACAGTATTCAAATGTATATGTTTTCGTTTTGAATTCTAACAATTATTGTAATAAAGATATCTCGTAAAATATTTATCTATTATAGTAGGTATACCTAGTAGGTATATTTAATAATATTTTAAACTAATTTTTTCATTCAACAATCTATAATCTATAGATATAGGTGAGGTAAACATTCTAATTTTATGAAAAGGAATTCTTCACTTCTTATTGGTGAAACTAAAAATATACAGGAAGCCATTCTAATAGGATTCTTTTGTTGATTCTTTTTAAATTCTTCAACATTTATGTTGAGTCAGGTTATTTTGAAAGTTACTGACGACATACAAATGTGTTTTATACATTCTGGATGGTTTCCAGTATAAGTAAGTATAGCCTGTATTCTATTAATAATTATTATTCTGATTTTAAAATCCAATAGTTTATTCGAGTATAGATAATTAATTTGTAGGTACCTACTTCTTACATATTTACCCATTCAAATCTCTGTATAATTATTTAATCTTTTGTGATAAGAAACGTCTTGAAAGTGACGAATTTTTCGTTTATGTTGAAATAGCTCATCTCAGTTTCCAGTAGGTATACCAATTGCTTAGTTAAGGATTCCGATTTTCTCAACAACATATCATTGATTCTTTGTTGTATCGCGCGTGATTGATAAAACGAAACACGACGAAACGATACGATACGAAACTTATACTGTGAAGCATACCTATATAACGAGACCGAGACGATATTTTTAAAAACCTAGGACCTATAGGATTGTTTAAAAATCAACTTTACAGATTGAGATATTTCATCTAGGAACACAGGATAGTTTTGAGGGTGGGTAATTTTACAAATATTCTACCAGTTATCTCTTTTAAACCCAGACGAAGGCTGTAAGACTGTCCCGGTTCTTGTAGTTCTCTCATGTTCCTAGAACCTGCTGTCTCAATCTGTATATGGGGGTTACCGAAAATTGCTTCTACACACGGTATTTTGTAAAATTTATGTAAATTACATATTGCATCTATATGGGCCTGATTGGCTGGAATTTTTCACTCAATATCCTTAATATGGTTTTCTTTCTACAGTAACTGGCTTAAAATTGATAATAATCGATTGAAAAGTTGAATTTTGTAGGTATAAGTATGGTCACGACTTTTAGATTAATAAATAAATTTCTTTGTTTTCAAACTCATTCAAAATGTTACATAAAACCATACACGGCCCCTGAAGGTCAATAACTTTTGTTATTCTTCTCATGTTTCAGCTGTATGTATTTCTATAACAAGACCAAAACAGCTATCATTCTACCCGTATATAAAGCAACCAAACTTACTGATAGTGAGACGTATAAAAGTTGTACTGTTCTTTAGCAACAATTAGGTATATGTAGCTCAAATTTAGAAGCTTTTTCTTACAACAAAAACTTAATACTCTCCTGAACGTCGCCTTAAAATGTGCGGAAATTTTTGTATGTAAATTACAGCCCGTTATCTCCAAGAGAATGGTCGAAATGGTTATGATACGATTTTGAAGACCACGATTAGGCTATTCAATGAAAATCTTCCAATTAGCCTTATTTTTGAAATTAAGGAACCCTTAAGTTAATTCAAAGTATTAAGATCATAATAACCACTTCTGTTACTTAACAAATTCTGCGTGTATTGATAATAATTTAGAGATAATTCAATAAATTGGCAATGTTACATGCAAAGCCCAAATTACAGCAGTATACCCACATTCTTATGAAAAAATGATAATGATAGGTGAGCCCTTTTCTAAAAACACTCTGAAAAAGTTTGAACTCCACCGCCGGGACTTGAACCTAACATTTTCATTTCATGCTGAACCTTTCCTTTTCAGAGAGAATTTAGTCATTTCAACAATAAATCGTAAAAAGTTTGTACAAATTTCAAAGTTTCTATCAAAAAAAAAAAACAATTTTCGTATGCTTTGTTAATAAACAAGCGGTACTGTTTTGTTTTTTCATCAATAATAAATTGAAAACAACAGGAAAAATTGTGCTAGAAATACGGAAACTCACAACTCTCTTATCAGATAAAATAACGTGCAGTTAACAAAATTCGTGTTCTAATTTTTAAAATGAAGTCAGACGATGATTAAAATATTGATATGGGCCTTATCTGACGAATATAGCATGAAAACTTACTTCCATATAAAACAAAACAATTATCCATATGCGGAACTACTAATTATTTAATCATAATGGGTTTGAATAGATGATAGAATTGATTTAAAGACAAGTACTTATCTAGCCAACATCTGTAATAAAACAGATCATTTAACAGACTAATTAGCATCTTTATAAAATTAATTAACTTCCATGTTCAATTGGAACATATTCATATATACCTCTATTACCTATGTAATTAATTAAAGGGATGTAATTTGATGTAAATGAAACAATAAAACATGATAAAACAAAGTAAAATCAATAATACGTACATTTGAATAAACATAATAATCAAAATCTCATAATCAATTAACAGTGAATAAAATTCATGAATCATTAAAAATTTTAAAACAAAATAGAAAAAAAGAAAGGAAACAATAATAATATTTTTTTACATTATATTGTCGAATATAATAATAGATTTTAGATAGAATCATAAATAATCGTTTAATTCTTTGTATTGTTTTTGTTTAGTAGTTCATCAAGTAATCAATTTACGAATTTATTGATTTCTGGATTACTTTTATGACTAATAACATCTAGATGTTATATTTGTTTAACAACATTATTAATTAGATTAATTCGGAATAATTACATTGTTTAATCGGATTTATTGTGTAATTTATATACAGGAACAAACAAATTAATTCAGGAATTTAATTAAAAATATATGCGAAAATTATGAAAAAAATTACATAGTTTTAATGGGCATCTGATATGATTTATCACTTTTTTTTCTAATTATGAATGTTTAATTAATCCCAAGTTAGATTGTTGGGAAAATAGTTTGATTTACATTTAGAATCAGGCTATAACTGTAAATATTGTAATAAAAAATGTCAATTTAAAAATAATATTGATAAGAAATGTGAGTATAGTTATAGTTTCATATTTTATATGCATTGTTTCATTTTGTTGTTTTTCTTTCATAGAAATATTTTGGTCGATTTTAATTGAATAATTTTACTATTTGATAGGGATATGATTTGTTGTAGTTCAAGTTCAATTTGGAATGCTCCTATTACATTTGTGATAGGTACATACCACTACAATTGTTTGTTATTAATTATTTTCACATTAATGATGTTAATAAAATTAATGTTTTTTTTTTTAATTTCCTCAAGAAATGGTTCAATAAAATGACTTAAATGTCAATTAAAATTGAAAAGTTGTAAATAAGATGCACTTACAATAATAAGTTGAATTATATTGTGAGACCTATTGTGATGTAACAACAGCAAAAATAGAATCCATAAAATGTTTAATAAAATTTTTTATTTTCACTATTACTAGAGAAACTATTATCATCACACACACTCATATAAATACATATATCTATATATACACTTGTTATTCAAGTTTCAGATTCATGGTATCAGTTGAAGTTTCAGAGTGGTTACGCCCGCCAAAGACACTTCACACATCAACTTCAAAGCGCTTGCGCTTATATATAGAGAATATTTTTGTATACAGAAGACATTATTATAATCTGTTCCCCAGTACGGGTGGAGGCGAATACTGTAACAAGTCTACAAGACATGCGCTTTTCTCCATTTTTTTTTATTATTAACTCCATCTCATTCCAATACATATACCTATTCTACACAATCAACAATCTATCTTTGTTTAATGGATAGTTAAAGTGTATCATGGATGTTACGGCCATTATCAAGAAATATATTTTATTGTAGAGGGTTCTTAGAGTTGGTATAAAACACCCTGATTGATATATACCTATATGAGGGTATTTTTGGATTCATTAGTTATTTTTAATTTATTGGTTTCAGACGCGACACCTGTTTTTAAATGTCTTTTGAATTGCCGCTATTAGTATTGTTGGCCCATATATTACTACTCAATTTAATAAAGTGGCTGCCTGTTAAGAGACACTTTACTTTTTATGTTACTATTATTATTGTGTTATTACGATGTTAGAAATTCTATAGGTAGTAACAAAAGTGGAGGATTTCACCCAAAAAAAAGTAAGGAAAACTTGAGGCCGGCTTACTAATTTAAACAAAATAAAGTCGACTTCTTAGGATTGTTACAACAATGCGAGAAACTCAGCTAATAATTTGAAGAACAACTTTCATCACAAACAGCAGATACCTAATATCTAACTATAAGCGGAAGTCGTGTAATTTGCACCTTTTCGATTTTGAAGTTTCTATAGACAACATAGTGTAATTCTTTGGGTACTATCAGAAATACTACCCTTATCCCCAGTATGCTAGAACTTATATTAAAAACATAATTACCTTATGAGAGTAGAAATAACCCTTTACTATTTGCATTTTTTAGTAAAATCACACAATATTTCCTAAAACAAAATGTAGTATTGCTTCAATAAGCCTTTTCTCTATACAGGTAGAGACATTTCATCTAGGAACATAAAACAGTCTTGAAGGTGGGTAATTTTACAAATATTCTACCAGCCATCTCTTTTCCATCCAGACGAGAACTATAAGACTGTCGCGGTTCTTATAGTTTCTTCTATGTTCCTAGATGAACTGTCTCAGCCTGTATACTACGAGTTTTTGTTCAAAAATTGTTTAAAATTGCTCTCTATATCAGAATTCAATAAGGAAATGTGGAAGATGTTAGCACAACTCTTCATTTATAAACAAGAAAAGAGAATTTCAGTATTTTTACAGCAATAACCACAAGAGCCGATGAAAAATCAACAAAATTGTATCCTGCAATGAACTGAAAGAGTATCAAACGTAGAATGGAAGCTGTGCGAAAAAACCAGATGTTTGTAACCTGAACCAAATTACACGACAGTGGTCCAAATTGCACAATACTTTCATAATTGAATATTAAATTTTTCCGGTATGTGTAGTATTTACAATTTTTTTTAAATCGTGAATGCGTTTAGAAAACCAATTCCCAACTGATTGTAACTGGACATCACTTGCTGTGAAGTCTATAAAGAGTTATTACGGTTTTCTCTTAAGTGGTCCAAATTACACGACTTTCCACTATGTGTATACACGGGATAAGGGTGTCTAAATTTTGTTTGCCCTTAAGTGCCAGATACTTTTTTGTCGGTTCTGCAAAGAGGAACCTTTTACCGTAATTTGGGGAGTTGATCCAACTATACTTATCTATCTACCATTGATTAATCTTATGACGACAATATTCTCTACAAGTAATTTCGATTTTGACTTTGATTAAAAGCGGATGTCAGTCACACCAATGAGCAAAGACTTGTATTACGTATAAGAAGCGCGAGCAAAGGTCTCTAGTTGTTGCAAGATTAATGCATGCCTAAAATTCTTATTCTAGCTTTTCTTGTCGTTAATTAACTTTGTTAAAACACGTGTATTTGAAATGTTGCTTTATTAAGCCATACCTGTCACTAATTTCAATTACCAAAGGCTGCTTAACTAACGTTACCTCAATAACATACCTTATGGTTACAAAACACGATTCCTATTAATCAAGCCTTTAGGTACTAAAACACAAATAATTTTCACTGCATTAAACTGATAAACCTCCCTGATAGCGGCTGATAGAAAGTAATAATAAAGACAGATATTGAAATTGTGACTTTTTCAGAATATCTATCACTTTACTTAATTCAACCATATCTCTAGTAGTCTAGGAAAACAAATCCTAGAATTCCTGGAAATAGTCGTTTAGTAAGGACTTCGCTGAATAAATAATAAATAAAGAAATAATAAAAATACGGTTAGATACGTTATTTTCGTGGAAACGTACATAAGTCGGTAATTTATGTCAATTGATAGCTTTTCTGACGGTGAGCAAAATTTAAAATAATAACAAACTCTCATGTGTTTTTCTTTTAAATATTAGTTTTATGATCTAAACATACAAATGCACAGTTTTGAATCTCGATATTTGTTTCTTAATTTTGTTTCGAACAAACGACGATACGAATGCCTCAGTTATAATAATAATAATTCTATTTCTAGTAGAAAATTAACATAATAATAGATCTTCAGAATAAATCTTTCAGCATCTATTGACATTTACAAATTTTCAAATTTTGTTTTCTAAAGTTCATTTACATAAAGATTATACCTGCACAAAGCCTTTCATTGCTAGTGATTTATGAGAACATTTGTAATGTAAACATTATCTTCTTCCTTCCATTATCTTTGGTTTTAAATTTAAACTTAAAACGTTCTATTATTGATAGCCAGAATAGATTATGTCTCCAATGGGTTACAAAAGTATTCCAGAGATAATGAAGTATTTTTTATTATTAAAATTTTAACCTAATTGGAATTTTCTAAGCTGTACTTGATTGAAAAGAGTCATTCTATTAAGATTGGATGAGTTGCAAATTGTTGTAGAAGTAATTTTAATGTCAAAAGATTTACCGATACCCTCATAGATCTTATGTTTATTTAGTTTTCGCTTTTTCTGTTGACTTTCACGGGACTTTGTTTAAACTATCTCATGCCAACGTAAATAATATTGAACACGTTTTGGACTAATGTTTATATAGTAGTTTTTTTCTTTCTTTTCTTGTTCTGTTATAACGACGTTTATTATTCTTTTCAAATATACAAATAGGTAATACGAGATTAAATCAAATTAATTGAAAAATTCCAATTTTAGAGATATCGAACTATAGTAGAAATCTCTTGAATCTTTTAATTAAAAGTAATTAAAGTGTAAGCTAGGATTTCCTGTTAAGATAGATCTAATGCTATTTATCTAATAGAAAAGGGATGTGTCTTATCTGTAATAAAACCGATTTTTACGACCGGTGCCAAATGTCTTGACCGGCTATGCTTTTCTTTGCTTTTCTATTGATTAATTCACTTGTTAACAAATGTAAAACCAATTTGAAAATATTCAAATATTTCTCCAATTTGGAACAAAATTATCAAATTTGATATGAACTGTCTGGACGTAATCGACGATCTACTCTATAAAAAAAAATGAAGCTGCTTAATTCTTGTCTTTCAGGTTTCCAAAGAATTCCAACATTCTGGCCATACATCAATTGTGACAGTATGCCTTCACCGACGGACCAATGAGGACCAGACACCAAGTATCGACCGACAGACATTGCCAAGGCAACCGATAATCTGCCTCACCGGTTTCTGGAGACTCCATGCTGCTGACGCATTTATTTTTTTAACTACAGAATAAGATGGGCAAAATTTCAAAAATTCAATCAAATTGCTGAAATTAGAATAGAAAAATACAATAAGTAGGTACCTACATAAGTAAAAAAAAAAAAACGCAATAATCGTGTCGAATAAATTATTTCTGACTTTAATTCTAATTGTAAGATTGTTTATTTCATCGAAATAAAAGCATTACATTTTATATGGACTATTATCGTAATTTTATCGTATTTTTCAATGCTTATTAATACGAATTAAAAATAAACTAATAATTGTCACCATAAATATTTGCTATTATTTATAGTGGAATGTTTAAATATTTATTTACATAATTGTAAAAGCTTTAACTGCTTCTATATTATAACCAGAAAACAACAGAGGTGATTTATTATTGCGAATTACCTATTTATATTTGTTTTTAAAGCAACAACAACAAAAAAACTGTAAGAAAACTGAAAATACGATGTTTTCAATTCAATTTTCTATAAATAAATTTTCATCTATATTGACCAACTTTCAAATAAGTCAAGACTACTCAAAACACACAATCAAATTCTACTTACATTTTGATAAAAGAAAGCTATTCTAGATACCTCATTTTGCCAAAGAAACATTGATAGCTGAACATCGATAATTTTCTAAAAATGCATATCGAGTCATCGGTCTACTTTAAGAAAGAAACTTCAGAAATTCTAAGGCTCCTCTAATTTGAAAAATGTGTGTTATGCCTTAGACAACAGCTTTGGTGCAAGTGATAGCCCTACTTTTCCCAACTAATAGGCTAAACAATAAGGGTACGGTTTAACGTTAAATTTAAATTTAATCACAATTCCTGGGGTAAATTCCAAATTTTGGCAGTCAAAACTGTAAACTGTGCAAGTGGTGTGTCGCATTGGGATGGACAAAATTTTAGTCGATCAGGGAACCATAGAACTCTTTAAAGAGAGCTTTAACGACTTAACTGTTTAATTAATTAAAGACAACGGCTAACTTTGTTGTTGCACCTGGGGGTTACGTAGTAGAAAATACCATTTTTGCAACTGGGTAGTTTTTTATTTTTGAAAATATTCCCTGCCTAACTAGAACTCGTTTTCTGAGTAAAACTGTCAGGTAATATTCGGAATTAATTAGCATCCTGCAACATACAGCAATAACAGCCTTATTAATTTCAGTTTAAATGAGTAGTGCTTTCCGAGCTTTATAAAGCAACCAGTGATGCTTTTTAACTAATTTTCACAAACTGATCAACATCACGTGTAGTATTTCGTTAAAAATCTAATCTTACGTCCTTATTTGCTTAACAATCAAGCGACTTCCACGTATCAACTCCATACAGATGGAAGTTTTAATGCCAGTTTCTGAACTGATGAAAAAGCAATGTATCGCTCCATGAATGCTATAAAACTCTCTCTATTTTCCTCTACAAGAAGTGTGTTTAAATTACACTAGCACAGTTAGCACAAATAAATCAAAAACCTTATTACATATAGAAACATTATGTCATTCAGGTGGTTATTGTTTAGAATTCAATACGCTTATTTTCAATTAGATCCAAGGTTCAACAAACTGTCCAACAACAGGTATTTCTCATGAATTAGAAAAATAAATTATGCATATGGCGTAAATTTAAGACAAACAAGAAGCATTGTCTATGATTTACAAGTTAATTCTGTGTTTTTAGTACAAAATCGTATCATCACATTACCGCACATTGCAAAATCGTAAATCATTGAAAATAATTAAATTACAATTGTAAAAATTTACACATATGGACCTATTAACACTAATGTTTTTAAAACGAATTATATTTGTATAAAGTGAAGTTATAAAAATAAAATGTGCAATAGTTAAACAGTAGTTGAACATCAAATGTACCGAAGGAAATTACCAATCTAATAAAAATTAAAATGAAATTTCATTTAAAAGTGAAACAAAATAATTATTTACTCCTTATGTATATTGTAGGTACCTAAGCAAGTATATAATGGTGTGGAGTTTATAAAAATTAAATCAATTTTATTTATGAGACGCGCAAGCATTAATTGTGTATTTACGATATTATTAAACAATTAAATCAGGATTTTACGTGTTTTAAATGCGATATGAATAGAAAGGTGGTCGATATAAAATGACGTTCATATGTAAACCAAAATTTCAACCTACCATGTTGTTTTTCTAGATAAAACCGCCTTCTTCATTCAATTTACAATAATAAACGTCGATAAATTGACTCCTTTTGGCAACACTGACACAACATATTAGTTGTTTCACAGTTTATATAAACACATGTTTGGTTCTTAGTTACAAACTTCATTTTGTACTTGTATAAATAATTTACATTTACTTTATTTAGTAAACTGTTGAAGACAAATATCTAAACAAGTGGTACCCTTGTTTTGTCGTTACACACTTATGTTACACATTTCAGATGAGAGAAAAAAACCGTAACGAAAATAATAATAATAATAATAATAATAACAACAAATCTTTTAGACTTATCGCGACAGTGTGATATAAAAGAATAAGTTCTTTGGACTGTCTTTGAATGTGTATTCAAATAACAGCTGAAGTTACCATAAAACTATATAATATAAACCCTTTCCGTTGAGTCCGAGAATGGAACCAACTAAACAGATGGTTTGGAATTTCTTATAGATGTGCTAATTAGTTGTGTAAGCCGCTTTACCTCTTTCGGCGAACTATTTTTATTTCGTTGTTGAATTGTATTGCTCATCATCACATCCGCCGTACAAACTTCAAAAAGAAACAATTTACTTACATAATCAACGATAAGACACACGTTCTTTTATACAAAATTTATAAATCTTGTCAATTTTCTTATAGTGAAATGCTTGAATAATGAGAATTGATGTTGGACACTTAATCGACACAAATAAATATACAAAAATATTTTTTCTGGTTACGATAAAAGCCACAATAATAAATCTTCATACCATATTAAATTGCTGGTCGTAAAAGTCGTGCACTAAATTCTCCCTTTTATATCTTGAAATGTTAAGAGAATGTCAAGAGGTGGAAAAATCAAAAATTGTCATTTTAAATTCCATACTATTTGTAATTTTGACGAATAAACAATTATATTATTAATATTAAATTGTTTATAAAATGTAAATAATACAGGGTCGAAATATCTATTCTATTTTTATTTATTTTTTTCAAATATTTACAGAGTATACAGAAAAGCGTGAGGTGTAAACAACACCATATTGTCGGCTTACTAAACACAAAAAAAAAAGAATTCCAAATAAATATATCTTGCGAAAACATCAAGTTTCTATATAAAACATAAATAAAGACAGTAGCAGAAAAAATCTATATATGTGTCGGTTTTTCTAAGAAAACTATACCAGTAGCCGAAACCCTTTTTGGTTGTCGATAGTAGTACCCTTTATTTTATATATGGAGCAATTCGCTACAATTTATTTTTACAACACACCGAACCCTGTTTCTTATATACACAAAAATTTTTATGGCATTGCAATTCTATATCCAAACAACTTTCGCTTTCTTTTTGAATGAATTTGAGACCGATTTTTTGCCCCCGGATGGCTGGGTACTAAAATTTAAATATTTCCGCATTGTGTCTCTATCGTTTCCCTAAACTACTGACCAACAAACTGAAATTTTTCACATAGACAAAAAAATTCTACGAAATCCATCATCAAAGGTGAACGGGCGCTATAGTGACTCGTTTAATTTTAAAAATTTGATGTTGCAGCACCAATAACGATTATTGTTCGATATTTATTATAGCTTGCATTATTGTGTATAACAGCATAAGCATTATTGCTACATTGTACCTAATCGCACTTAAATTCACTAGAAGAACCATCGTATTATTGGTGATCTATGTGCTATAAAATTTAACTTGACGGCGGTACATTTCGCTTTATAATTAAGTAAATTGTAAAAATTGTGCACTATAAAGTTTAAACATAAGTGGCATATGCTGTTTACAAAGTTTTTCTGGAATGGTTAAGTTGTTGTTCTCAGTAAAGACAATTACTTGCATACCACTTTGCAAATGTCTTGATGGTGTTGCCGTTCTTTATAGGCTGCGGAAAACAGCTTATCAGATATTTATTAAAAATTGTGTGTTGTTATTATGGTCCATAACATTTCTATTGTAGCCAAATGACCAAAACGGCAGCTATCGGGTTTCGAGTGAAAGAATGAGAATCATCTAGAATTAAGGTTGAATTTATGTAAAATAGCCAAAATTTCTGATTCAGAGGTGAACTCTACTGGTGATTCTGCAATTCGTTCGGTCTCACCAGACAGTTGCAAAAGTTAGTCAAGATAGCCCATGCAAACCGCCCCCAGATTTAATCTGGCCCTCTTATGGTTTGAGATGATAGATAGATGTCTATTGTCAAAAATCTTGAAATTCTACGCCTTTTGAGATGACATGAGCACCAGCTACATTCATGACATTTGTTAGCTTTGGCTTACGCTAGGTGGTTCAAAATTTGGCAAAAAATGAATCGTTAATAGAAGGCTATAGAAGTTGAAATTGTCTTGTATTACTGAGTAATTTTCGAACAAACGATCAGAAATATTCTTTCCAGATGGATTTTCTAAACTAGCTTGATCGTATGCTGTGTGTATCTTTGATTGTAGCAGAAAAAAGTATCCTTTAAAATGTTTATATTTCCAGATTATGTTTAAACAGAACGGATTAACCATAAAATTGTTTGTATTGTAGTTTCAGTTTAACAAAGAAAATTAATTTTTTTTCTCTTTAACTACACCTACACCACCCTATGTTTACAATTACTGTACAGTAAAATTATCTGTAAATTTCCACAAAAACAACGTATCAACTTCTGGTATTTTTCCTACATGAATCACCGAACATTATAACAAAATCTTGGAAAACCTGTATCACATATGATTGACGTCATAAA
>JAZBGY010001286.1:4641-19079 GCA_037414755.1 Lydus trimaculatus | reverse complement strand
TATTAGTTTAAATTATAGAATTTAATTTAAAGATATTTTTTGCAATCAAGTTTCAGGTAAATCGCGAATACAATTGGCTAATAATTTTTTTTATACCTCCGTCGTATTTTCCTATTTTAGTCTTGCACAAAACCCGATTAAAAAATCTGGAAATCAAAATTTCTATTGGGTGTTCCCACTAAAAATCCAATTAGGAAAAACTGAAAAAAATATTCAATGTTGTCGTTGGGTTTTCCCACTAAGAACCCCCGCGAAACCCAATCAGTAAAAACTTAACAAAAAATTTTTATTTTCTCGTTGGGTTATCCCAACAAGGTCCCAGACAAAACCCAACCGGAAAAAGTAACAATAATAAGTTTCTTTTTCAATGAGGATTTCCCAGTTGGGTTTTTATTGGGGACTAAAAGGGATTTCCTTATTAGGCATGCCTTATTCGAGCCCAATGAGGTCCAGATGTATACCTTAGGCAATCCCAAAATAATTTCTAGTCGGGATATTGATAACTATAGCCGAATAAATTACAGACAGTGGTTAAAGATAGTGGTTTTCAAGTTGTTCAAAAAACTTAGTATTTTTGAGAACGCCGCCCCCAGAAATTGTTCTGTTTGTTCCAAAGTCGCACATTATAAATTAATAGTTGGCATTAACTATTGCAAGTAGCACCATGCTACGTCACCCTTTGTAATTGTAAAATTACGATACACATGTGTGTAGCTACAATGGTAAAAATGGGGAAAAATCCATTCTCTTTCGAAATACAAGATTTTGTTTTTTAACCACTCTAATTACTTTGACAAATTTGAAGATGACAAATTGATATGTTTCAGCAAAACGGCGAAGAGTACGTGTCCGAAGACTACAGCGATCATACAACGATTGTCGAAAATGTTCGAGAAACAACTGGTGGTCAAAGTGATTCTGTAGTCACACCCCAGACGCGTCTACCGAATATAAAACGACAGCAAAAATCAGAAGAGCAGTCGTTAACAAATGAAGTGCTTCTCACTGTAAAGCAGCATTTCCAAAAGCCTCGTGTCGCGGAAGATAGCTTCGAAGTTTTTGGTAAACCTGTGGCGATGAAACTACGCAGCCTCCCGAGAGAACAGATGTTAATAGCAGAAAAGCATATTAACGATACTTTGTTTCAGGGTGAAATGGGCAATTTAACGTTGTCTCACCCATATGATATTAGCCGATACCATTCTCTATATCATTGATCATTCTCCAATTCCCATAGTCCCAGTTCGACTTTCAGTGCTCCCAGTCCGAACGTTCAGTCCCACAATCAGTAACAACAATCCCAATCCCAGGTAGAGCATTCGGGCACTAATAATTATTTCACTTAGTTCAACAATGAGTAATGAATAATGTAGTTAACTAAGTTCAATAAAGTTTTTTGTGACAAAATAATTATTTTTCTTACCTTCAGATAATCTTTATGAAGTATGTTGTAAATAGCTCTACAAGTTTCAGGGATGATGCTGCTGAGGGCCTGTGGTGATATAATAGTTGTAAACTTGGGATCTTGGTAGCTTCTGCCAGTTGCCAGAAATCTTAACGTCGCCGTCAATCTCTCGTGAAGAGAAATGGCCGTTTGCATGCGAACATCTTGCTTTATAATGAGTGGTGTAACCAGGGTTAGCAGATTTAAACATGGAATCGAAAAAACAGTTTGATCGCTGTTATAATCCTTTTGGATTGGCAAATCATTTCAAAAAGACTGGCGTTTGTCTAGCAACTGACCGTATAAAAAAGAAGTTGGAACTAAGTGATAATTATGAATTCTGCAGTACGTGATTGTTGATGATGCTAATTCAAGTGACAATGATAATGGTAAGTGATAGTGATAGTTAGACTGATGCTACGGATATTCAACAATCTTTTCGTAAGATCTTTTATTCACTAGAGTTTATGACTACTTGTATCAATTTAAAAAATATTTTTTTTGGCTCCTCATCGTTCGACTCCGCACCCGTATTATCACAATCAAGCTCTGCATCAGAAGTCAACGCTGAAACTCAATTGCCTATGATAAATGAAGCCTTGCAATTATTGAATTATAAAAATTAAGTGATACTAATTGTTTGTAATTTGAAAAAAACTTTGCTCTGTGCTACCGATGAGCAGTCAGATTTAATGATCAAAATACAGAAAAATCGGAGAAAATACAAATTCTAACTCTGTTACCAATGAAATGGAGTCAAAGGCAAATTTGGGAGGCATATGACTCGTGTAGCTAAGAAATTGATTGTTCTAAAGTTAGGGGTACTTTCAGCACCTGAATCAAAATTAGGTATTTACATCGTGAAATACATATTTTATATGCTGCTAGGGAATTTATTTTTAAACAGTATTTTTATTAATAGGGAGAATAGTTTCTGATCAAGTAGAGTTGAAAATTGTCAACTTTATACCGACGATTAGTATAGCGCTCCAATGCCTGGTGTGAAAGACTATATTTCAATGCTAGATGATAATGGCAATCGGCTACACATGTAAAAATGTCTTATGCTCCTAAATCTGAAAGAGTTGTATTAACGCTTCCTATAAATATACCCAATGGAAAAAGTAGGATTTTCAAAATTTGTCTTTTTGCGACCAAACAACTGTGTGTTAGCAGGAGTAAGTGGAACGCACACTAACTGTGTTTGTGCCATGCATCGCAATATTAAGTTCATGATGCTCGGTAATTATCAAATAAATTTAATATTCATTAAGAAGTTTGTTTTTTGATAATTGAGTTTTTATCTTGATTTCAGGTGCTGATTTTCATTCATTGACGAAATAATTGCATGTGTGCATTGAATTACAAGTTTCTAAACATTCATTAAGCCGTCGGATGATATTTTACATACATAGTCAAAGAGCAAACAAAATTTTTGAAATGGTTAAAGGATTCATTAAAACCAATTGAATTTTGTAGTTCAAAATGCTGCATCCGGTTTTCATTGGAATAATTCAGCCACTATTTTTCCAGTCGTTATTTATGTCAAAATAAACAACGAACTGAAACAGAGAAGTCTAGTAAATATTTCAGACTGTAATAATCATGATGCCGTTGCAGTACATATTTTTACTGAACTAATTATTGATTTTGAGAAAGATATTTCTGAGAGCTACATGAATGGGCTTTTGCACCGAATGATTTATTAAATGCAGGGTTGGTGGCTCAAGTATCGCAGATCTCGTATCATCTGCATTTTGAAAAGGGACAGAAATAAAAGTTTTAAGAACGTGTACGGTGACACATCAGTAGTACGGTAAGGCAGTCAGAAAGGCAGTAGCTCGTTTCTGTATTGGAGAAATTAATGTCAACTTTTACAAATTTTCTCATAGTAGCATGGCAATTAGTGCTATAGAATGCCGATGATATGCGAAATACAGAGATATTTTTTTTATTTTTTTATTTCTTCAATTTAGGGCCGATTTTTAAAAAAAAAAATGTAGGTCAATGTTTTAAGTCAACGCACTTAACATTCATTCTTGTTTATGCACCAACTGTTTTCGTACGTCAGCGATTGATATACAGGTAACTACATACAAGTACAACCATACAGGAGTTTATTGTAATATGTATTTTATAAGACTGGACTTGAATTCATTGTACCCTTCCTTAACAAATTATAAAATAATATTAAAATTAGATAGTAATGATAAGTAGTAGTAATAATAATACTAATACAATTCTACCAAACAATAAATACAAATAACTGTAGACGTCTTATCAAGGTATGGATGCTAACGTCAGCATCTCTCAACAATTCTATTGTCACATACTCAACAGAACTATTTCGAACGTCGACAACAACATTTGATTAGCATGAAATTCCAGAACATATCGATAACTGTGTAAAACAATGATATGCTAAATAGTGAAAACATATTAGAATATTTTTTTGCCCAACTGAATTTTTTGTTTATTTTCTTGTTTGAAAAGATGTGTTTCCCTTCTAACTGTATGTGCTGTGTTCATGCCTCCTTTGGGTGTGCTTCTCTAAACTTTATACTCTTATTGTGTAATTACTCTGAAATGGTTTGAAATAATTCCACCATAACGATGGTGGTTAGTAAATGCACAAAAAACAATCACTGTAAGTTCTAATACAAATTGGCTTGCAGAAGCCAATTGGCGCAAGCATTTTGGAGCGTGAAAGGCGGCCTTTACGGCTACGAAAAATTGTTTTCGAATTATCACTTACTATTGCGTATTAGATGAAATCATGGTCATTTAAAAATTTGGTTTTCTTTGGAGAATCAAGAAATGGCACAAGCAGTTGATGCTTTTTTAAATTTTAACTTTGAAAATAGTTCAAAATTTACCGACCATTATACCACTGTTTGCAAAACAAGAAAAGACATGTTAAAGGCTGAAACGTTAATTTTAGAAAACACTTTAACAGACCACAATAATAGAGAGTCGCTTAAGAATTTGTTGAATAACGGAACTTTTAGTAACTACTTTAACCTATATAAAGTAGTGCTTATTTTACCAATAAACACAGCCTCTTGTGAAAGAGCTTTCTCGGCTATGCACACAATTAAAACATGGATAAGGAGTACGATGACTCAGAATAGATTTAGTAATCTAGCAATAATAAATATCGAAAATTCTTTGGTCAAAAACATTGATGTCGAAAAGATTTTACAAGAATTTTTGAAGGGTGCAAGAAAGGGAAACAGGAAATTGATACTTCAAGCGTAATTTCATTTAAATATTTCTATTTAGTTCCCTTTTCTCGATATTGCACTATTAACAAAAACTAATTTTGTTTAATGCAATGAGTATTATAGGTTATGGTGATCCTAACATATACATGCACGCAGTTATATAGTATTGAACGTAATAGTTCTCTTTTACTTTTCTTTTAGGTAAAATACTTATTTTGTTTTTATTTTAAAATATATTGTACACAGAGAAAAAAGATATTTTGAGTCAAACAAAATTTATTTAGCTTAAAAGAATCTGTTGTTCCTATATAGAGAAGGAAATATTTGTTTGATTTCTCAGTTACATTTATTTGGCTTTCTGAAAAAAATATTTTTTTAAGAAAAAGAATATTCGTTTTCAGTGAAAAAATGAATTATGTTTTCAACTGAAGAAATATTTAGTTGAAATAAATTAATTGTGTTTTACACTTTGTAACGAAATGTTTGATTGAAAATTCGCATTTATTAGCGCTAAAAAAATTATTGTTTACTTCAATTGAATATTAAATTTATGTCATACTCTACTTTCTTGAATTAAGCACATATTTTGTATGTTATGTGGTATTAATATTTCAACTGATAAAATATTTCTTTCAAATGAAAAGTTGAATTCTTTGTTTCAACTTTATGGAATGTTTCAACCGAGAAAGGGTTGTTTTCAGTGAAAATCGTGTATGTTAAAAAAAGTTAATATATTTCAAAACAAAATAACGTACAACAAAAATGAAAATTGATACAAGATACAATAGGTATAAATACATATATTCTATTATATTCTTATTATTCTTATTATTATTAATAAATATATATATATTTATTATTGCATAATACCTAAAACTTTTGTGCCATCAGCAGCATAATGTATATTTAAAGGCATTCTGTTAAAAAGTTCATTTTTAAGCATTGAAGTACAATCATATTGTAAAGTATTTTCGAGGTCGAATAGAATCTCATAAACCTGTTTATGGAAGTTAAAACCAACGACAAACAAGGGCTGCAGTATGAAATACACTAGACTGTCATTTACAATTATGTGTTTTATCAAACCAAATTTAGGAACATCATCATCAGACATTTGAAGCGCAAAACCTAGTTTATATATGATGTTCTCACATTTTAACCAAGGTACGCTAAAACTGTTTTCCAGTGACTGTTTTATTCGAGTTATCAATAAGCAAGATATCGCGTTATAATCCGGCAAAGAGGCTATATCATCAACTGGCCCATATTCTATATCATTTGCAAAACCTTTTCTACTTACTATTCTAAATGAAAAACGAAGTTGCTGTTTGATAGCTAACGTTGCTAAAATATTTTTTCGTGAAGTTACTACATTAGCAGAAGACTTAAAAATTTTGTGGAAAGCCTCGTATCGCATTGACCACAAGTATCTAGGAGGTCCAGCGTTTAAAATGAAATTAGGATAATGTAGTAATATGTGGTGTTTAGGCTTTAGTGTATCCATGAACAAATTGCAATATAATGTGTGATGTTCTTCAATCAAATAAGTTAAATACTGAACAGTTCCTTTAGATATAACTCTACTTAATAAAATATACAAAATTTGGTGCAAATTTATATATAATTGCCAGCACTCGTCATCTTCTGGAACTAAGTCACCTACCAGGATACCGAAATAACTTAGGAATGCCAACATTTCAGAAGCACTCATAACGATGTATTTCTTTTTTATATGATCTGCCTTGAGTATAGGTATAGGATTACCTACATCTACTTCTGAAAATTTGAACAGTTGAATTCTTTTATTGATATGATCTAAACTAAAATATTTCTTAGTGTATATTAAATGATATAAAATATGTGCCATATCATATCTGAGAATACCTTCAAGCACATCATGCATTAAATCGAGTGAAATATTCCTTGAAACATGAAAATGAGGCAACTCGTGAAATATACAGACTTCTTTAATTCCGTAAGAAAGACTTGAAGCATCATTGTCGTAAGTTTGTTTTGTACGAAGGGTCGATATATTCTCAGTACTTTGAGTTTTTGTATTTTCTTTACAAGTTTTACAAATTCGGCAAAAAAAATTAGCTGAAAAACTTTCTTGAAAACCTAACACTGAATTAAGTCCCAAATTGTCTCCAAGAACCAATACAAGGGTAAAATAAATTATAATTTCTTTGGAATCAACGGTAATTTTAATACCTTCTGTTTCTAGGAAGGTGAACTCTTTTATTAAATCAGCAAAAGTTTTTTTATTTCCATAAAAATTTCGATCAGAAGAGTAAAACAGTTGGGCTAAAAAAATGTTTTCAAGCAATGAAATATAGTCTGTTGGTATACATGCCAAAGATACATAAACAGCACCAATTTTATAAATTCCTGCCTTACTACCCAATGGGTTGCAACATTCAAAGTCATCAAAATAAAGAAGAAGTGGTAGTATAATTATGTTTTCGTCAAAATGACTTTTTATGGTTTTCCACAAGTTGCCTTGAATGAAACTCGATAGTAAATCTGGAGGAGCAGACATCTCGGTATCGATATAAGCTACAATGTTATTAAAAATATTTGGTAGTTCTAAAAAACTTTTTAAAACTTGACGCAAGGGAATGATTTGACCTTCCGCCTTCTTAAAAACTACGTTAGGTTGATAAGGAGTATTAACTTTTTGTAATGTCGAATGTTCTCCTATTTTAAAAGCTTTCGGTTTTATGTACCATTGACAATTTTCAAAATACTTTAAACGTAGGTATTCTGACTGGAGACATGAAAATGTACGTTTAATATTATCAGACATTTGTATAAATTTAAGCGAGATATCATCTTTTGTTTTTGATGTTGTTATTAATTTGTCAATACCTTCAAAAATAGAATTAATTAACTCAGTAACTTGATTTAATACGAGCTGAACTATATTCCGTGTTAAGGAAGGTATACTATACAGACTACCTAGTAAAGACAAAATTTCGTTAATTAAATCTATCTTTGGTGGATCTGTTGTTGATTTGTCTGTATATTTTGGAATATGGGACGAAGCATTATGACATATTTTCGGACTTGAGGCATTTTCACTATTCTCCAAAATTACTGAGGACACTTCTAAATTTGCTTCAGTAACATATGTCTCAGTGTGATTTTTACAGAAGTGTTTACGTAGACCACATATACTACTAAAGCTTCTAAAACAACTGTCTTGTTTGCATACAAATTTCTCTAAAAGTGAGTGCATTATTTTTATATGATTTAGCAACATATTCGACTTCGAAAATACTTTACTACAATGAAAACAAATAAATTTCGGTTCCATATTTAGTATTTATAACAAAATTTATCAAAATAAAAAATTGCAAGTAGTTTTGCTCTAAAATGATAAAGTAAAAAAATAACAAGCGAAATTAATACAAGTCTCGAATTTGTTTTTACAGTAGATCTTGAATATATGGAATTTTCAAGTCATATTTGGTGTGTACTTTGTAAATTAACCATTGAATTAAATACCAGACATGCTGGCACTCAAATGGATATCGAGCATCCAGAACATGTATCACTTTAAAACAAAAATCAACTGCCTCTAACACTGAAATTGTTTTGTAAATTTTTTCATTCACAATAACATAAGACGCTGAAATACTATTTAAAGTACAACCTACTAAAATAATATACGGTTGAACGGTTGTACCTCTCTTATAATTACTGTCAATCTTCTCTTGCTTTGCGCGTTCAATATCGCCAGGGACCTTCACATGCAAAAAAAAACCATCGCGGCTTTCCGTTTTAGAGGGTTTCCAGTGCTTTTGTCCTAATCGTGTTCTTCCTTTCACTGGTAGCAACGAAAACAGCAAGTACAGTTTGATCGCATTCTTTGAATCTGAAAGCATTTTTAAAATAGATACAGTTTAACTGACCAAACCTCAACTCCACAACAGTAAAATGTTGTAAATATCACACAATGAATAAACAAAGAAATTGAGAAACCCTGATCATATACATTCATATATATCATAAATGCACAATAAAACGTGTGATATGTACCTACCTGTAGTAATATTTGATTCCAATAACTGGATAAACGTTTCGTCAGTTGCATTTAAACTTCCTCGTCTTTTATGCAGAATTGCATCAAAAAATAATTCGAAATCGTTTTCAAATTCAGTTGTCGCTACTTCAAGTTGAAACATTTGTTGGAAATCATATGTGACCTTAAAGATTAAAAGCAACACTGACTTGGATTGTTTATTTCACATAAAACGAGTACTTACTAGTTCTATAGCTAACTGATCACTTAAAATCGGCCATTCATCAAAGAATGACTCTATTGTCGTATTTCTATTATTACAAATTTTTCTTATTTCATAAGAATTTTTCCAATGTAATAACACATCTTCCACAGGCTCGCGATTATTCAAAAGCCAAATTTTACTATCCTTAGCACATCGGGAAGGTTCTAAAAATTTTTTTTTATTACAATTAAGTTAATGTAAACATATCAAAGAACATTTACTCACCATGAGTAGTGGATTCAAATGTGTCAACTGGTGCGGGTGGATATTCTGTGGTTCTTCTTAAAGCGGTGAGTTTATTACGGTGTTTGTCCACAAGCTTACCCTTAGCTACTTCCGGTTTATGATATCTGGAATTTCTCTTTCTTATGGGACTTACAAAGTAAGTAGTCTTTTTTTCAGTCGGTATGATTTTGACAACTTCATCGGCGATCCTCGATAATAAATCATTGTTTAGTTTACTACCTTTGTTCAAAAAATGAGTGATAATTATTTCACATATGTTGTTTCGGTCCCTGTTAATTATCGGGACGTTCCTAATATGTTTTGACAGAATTGCTCTTCCAATGACGTCTCCCTCCAAGACAGCTCGTAAATCAAAATTCTCAATATCTTGATAAACAGACAAAAAAGAAGAGTTTAGTCCACAGTCGCTATTGCGGAGATCTGTGATTGTTGATGCCGATCCAATCCCAATATCTGATGTCGCAGCACTGATGTTAGTAGCCCACGTCCCAACAACGAGTAACACCGGTGTCGATTCGTCAATTTTCTGACTTTTTTCTTCCGGTTCCGTATCGTCAATTTCCACGTGATTATTGTCTAAACAGTAGCCTTTTTTTCGTTTTAAAAGTGAAAGTTCATGTTCGGTGGCACATGTCTGCAATAAAATAAACTCGTATCATAACATGCCCAATATGTTTAAAATCCACGGAATAAATTCTACAAAATCGTAATAATCGCTTTGTATAAAGAACTCTCGGTCAGGTGGAATTTCAGTATTTTGAAGTATTAATAGTGTAATCGTTTAAATAATAATTTAAATCATAATATTATATACTAGAGGTGTGCTTGACGATATTTTAGGTGAATCGATTCAATATTAATTCATGCCAAAAAAAAAATATCCATTAAATCGATTTACTGGGGGAAGGAGACATTTTCCTAGAAATGAACAATTTAAAAGCATATACCGTAAATCCCGGCATATAACTCAAGTTTTTAAGACAAAAAAATGGCTTAACATCTTGGGGGTAGGCTTATGTATGACGTGTAAAATCTTAATGTTTACAAAAAAAAAAAATTAGTACCCATAAGGATTTTAACGCCTTTATTGATATTTTTCAAGTACTAGGACTGACTTTAAAAAAAAAATTATAAATTAAAATCTTATTTCACCAATGGTTTCATTCTTATTATTATTATTTTTCTTCTTTGTTGTTGTTAAGATAAGCCGCGTAGTGATGATAAAATAATTTGCAATAGTGTTGTTTTAAGTTTTAGATTATTCTGTTCGGAGAATTAAATTACGTTGCAATAAAAAGTGCATTATTTTAAAGACTAAACAAAAACAAATTCCAGCACAAAAGTAACGGGTCGACTTATAAAACAAAAATACCTATAAATATAAATAAAGGGGTGTATTTTTCAATATTGACTTATGAATAGTATGGCCTTATATGCCGGGATTTACGGTAGTTAAACACTGATAAACACAATGAAATGCAGACGCATCAGTTGAAAAACTCAGATTTCACATAAACATTTCACTGGAAAAATACTTGTCCAATAGACGAGTATTCTAGAAAAATCTAATCTTTAATTGTAAATTTCCCACGAATCGAATATCGATAAATTATTCTTATTGAATCGATTCATCCAAGACTTGGCATGAATCGATTTAAATCGATAAATTCAATTTACTAAACACACCTCTATTATATACTTTTATACCTGATTATTAGGAACATTGGAAGTGACTGTGGTCAAGGCTTGCTTGAACTTGATTTGGTCTCCAATTGCTGGGATAAGAAACTTGATATGTTCTTCACTTAGTAATGGTAACAGGCCCATTTCGTCAATATTTTGTTCTGAAATAGGGCACTCATGAAATTTATGGTAACTTTACTTTCTAAATAGAAGCGAATGACGGGAATGCTGTATATGCCCACGTAATTACGCATATACATCCCTTTCTAATTAATCTTCAACATGGATCTTAACAATTAATTTACTTACCTTTAAAAATTTCGTATAAATGTTCTAATTTGTTTTCCGTCAAAAATTCTTCCATTTTAAAGCACTGTACACTATACCACTAAATATTGTTTACCATGCACCTTTATTAGTCTGATTTGGTCGTACGTCACTAAATAAATGAAGATGATGGCGATCTGGGTACTTAGTTGCATCACCATTGGTTAAATCGTATCACGTGTATCAGTTTTATTTGAAAAATATACTTATTTTTCCCTCTTCCATTACATTTTTTTGTAGCAAATAAATCGTTTCATTGCAGTAAAGTTTTCAGTTTATTTGCAAAATTTAAAAAAATATTTGTTTCCTGTAATGCTTTGTTTATTTTAATGAAACATAAGCAGTTATATAAATGCAAAAAAATTTAAAATATAAGTCAAATAAATACCCTTGTTTCTAACAAAAAAAATTGTTTTGACCTAAAATAAATGTATTTCAGACAAACAAAGTACATTCAAATAAACTAAGATTCTTTTATCAAACAAACGTTTTTCTCTGTGTAATTAAATTAATACACAATTTGTTTTCTTAATTTAGTTTTTTTTGGGACTTCAGCACCTCCAGCATTGAACGTCTAACTTCGCCTATGAAACTAGCATGAATCAATATTTACATTAATTTTTGATCGTATGGGCTATAAAATGCCAGTCAATAGTATGCTTTTTTGGTTTTATTTAAACTGTTATCTTTTAATTAATAGATATGGATTATAAGTATCGGCTAGTTATTTTCGAAAATGAAGCCAATAAAACATAAAAACCATTATCATGGCTAGTTTACATACAATTTGAATTTTGTTGCAGAAGCGTTAACGAACAATTTTCCACGAGCGAACAGAGTCCATTATCAGATTGTAAAATTAAAACATCTTAACAGTTTGTAGAAAATAATATCAAAGATTGGGATGGACAAGACACAGGAGCTGCTACAGCCGAATTTGAATCTTTAATATTTTATTCATCCCGAAGAAGCATTGGACTACCGTTAGAGTCCGCCTCGAGACCATCCAGAAAATTGAACAAATGTTGAGGCGTTGCAATATGTTTGTACAACATATCGATCAATGTCTGAAGTAATAGAAGAAAAGAGGAAATTTTAGCAATAGAACAAATTACAATGTTCCTGCATGCAGAAGGGAATTTGGTGCAGTGTTTCTCGATAATGATGTTCTCGACGACATAGAACTTGAGCTGTATCCAAGGAGCAGAGGCATCCCTAATAACATAAAAAATCTTAACAGGATGGCGGACCCATCGGTCTACCCGCTATTGTTTCCATATGATAAATATGGTTACGATTTCAATTTGAACTTGAGGTACAAGCCAACGAAATCTGTAACGATTTAACAATTCTACCGCTATTGACTTTTTACAATGAGGGATACATTCTCTATCATACATTTTGTTGGAAAGCTGTTCTAGAAATACATCGTGGATGCTTAGATACGTGCAGAAAATAATGATTTGTAGTTTACATTTACATATTTAAGAGAAAACCAGAACAAAATTCGTTTAATACAAGAAGCATCACTTTGAAGAATGGTCAGAAGCACTGTACCATCACCAAATACTGTAGATGCGCAACAGTTCCCACTTCTTTTAAAGGTGGAGAAAGAAACAGAATGAGGCGTCATCTTGACTCAATGGCAGTAGTAACTAGTAGTGATGTAACGAATATAGATTTTTGCACATTCACGAATAGGAATGCCAATGCGAATATATGGCACCAGTATTCGCGAATGCGTATGCGAATACCACCTTTTTAAATCTGGCGCCATTTGTATATGATTTAAAATCCTGGACTTATAGTTCATGGACTCCGAATCCCTATCCTAAACAACGGTGAAGTTTCGTACACACCAAGTTTTAAGGACAGAGAATAAGGCCGGGACAAGTTGTCTCTTTCTAACACATATTATATAGTAGTACATTCTACCGAATTTCACCGGTTGGTTCTCCGTACCTAGCAATACTAACTCACGATCAGTTAGAAAGAATAAGACTGCCCCGGCACAAGCTATCTGTCTCTAAAAGTGGTAGGCTACACTCCCCCCCTTTCGCTATTGAGCGTCCATGTTGATAATTGACAACGGACGTTGTTCATTCCATTGCTTTGTTAACGACAGTTACGTTTTCTGTTTTGATGAACTCAACACAAAAATTTCGTGGCAATTACATTCGCAAAATATTCGCATTATTTTTGCGCATACGAATGCGAATGCGAATATTAAAAAAGATGCGAATATTCGCGAATGCGAATGCAAATGCGAATGCAAATGCGAATATTCGTTACATCTCTAGTAGCTAGCAAGGAAATCCTGATTTATCTATAACATTTATATGTAATCCTAACCGAAAAGAGATTAGGAAAATTTGAAGCATCCATTTATGTATCAAGATCGTATAGATTTAGTATGCCAAGTTTTCCAGCTGAAACTACTTGAGTTTATAAAAGACATTGTACACAACCAAATATATGGAGTTGTAGAGAATTATCTCTATGTAATTGAGTTCCAGAAACGTGGCTTGCCATATGCACATGTCATTGTGACATTTATAAACGAACATAAATTAGAAACTCCAGAAAATGTAGCTGTTATACCAAATGCTATCAACAAACGATCAAAGTTAGAAGCATGGTTCTAATTTAATCAGGATAACGTTGGAGCCAGGCAGTATTACTACCACGAAATACGAGAATTTTATGCCTGGAACAACAAGGATTGTTTGTGGAAATAGCGATCTAGTGTTAGTAAAGCTATTGGATGTATTGCTTCTCTCGCTCTTCCTGAAAATATGGAATTGTTCTACTTGAGAACTTTACTACATCATACGAGAGGGGCTCAATCCTACGATGACCTCAAAACGACATTTACCAGTCTGCAAGTGTAGCGTTTGGTTTGCTAGACGACGGCCAGGAATATGATAAATGTTTGGAGCAGGCTTCATCAACTCGGCATCCTAAACTGCTGAGAAATTTGTTTGCCCTTCTATGTTGCACAGTTGAAGGGCATTACTTGTAGCACATACCAAGCTTGTGAGAAAAATATTTGGTTCATCTTACAAGGAAGGTTAGGTAGGTGTCCCTCTCCGATTTTGTTCGTTTTCACATATGTTGTAGGACTCAAAAAAATAAGCGATCCGTATTTTTTTATATCGGCGGAAATTAGGTTTTAAGGGATAAAACACCCATTATTGTCATGGAATATAAGTAGTATATAGGTGC
>JAZBGY010001285.1:0-24834 GCA_037414755.1 Lydus trimaculatus | reverse complement strand
TTTACCAGAGTTTTAGCGCCAATCAACCAGCGCCAGTAGTTGGCATAATGTCAACCCCGCTTAAAGCATTGGTCCACAAGTATCTTGATTGTGAATTAAACTTGCGCCGATAGTGACGTCATCCACTCCATAATAGCTTTCTATAAGATCAAGGATTCCTGTAGTGAGCGTAACGTATTGGCGGTTATTGAGTGTAAATATGGCTTTACAATCAATGTGACCAACTGTTTAAATAAAAATAACTAGATTTTTTCGAATTATAGCATGTGTAAAGTCACGTAATCCACATTGTAAATTTACAACAACAAGAAAATGTCTCAATTTTCAACAAATGAAACAGTTAGTTTAGAAAAACAAATTAATTTACAACAACCAATTGTTGTAAATGTTGTTGAAAATTTAGAAGAAATCTATGAAATCAATAAATGTATTTTATGGATTGAAACAAATCATTACAAAAAAGTTTGTTATTTCTTAACAATTTTAGAATTTAATTGATTCAATTATTGTTTAATTAAAGGTTTGTTTACAATTTCCTGATCATCTATTACCGGATTCAACACAAATTGCTCTGTTATTTGAACAGAAATTACAACGTCCTGTTTACATTTTAGCTGATACGAATTATGAAAGGTAACACTATAGATATATAAATAGATAGATAGGAAATTTTAGGTTATATTGTCAAATTGTAGTTGTTGTATTGATTATGTGGCTGCTGCCCATATAAATGCTGATGCAATCATCCATTACGGTCCTGTATGTTTCTCAAAAACAAGTGCTACCATCCCTTATTTGAATATTTATGAAAAACACCAGATAGATTTAACAGTTTTTCACGACTTCTTTAAAGAAGCATTTGGAAATTGTTTAAAACAACCTGAAATTCTATTAGATACGAATTATATCCATCAACAAAGTAAGTGAGGTTATGTCATACGAAAAAACCTAAATTATTTGTTTTAGATGATTTTTCCGAAAAATTTCCACAAATTGCATTAAAAACCATCGACTGTGATTTAGAATTTAATGAAAATCCGATAATTTTCGTTGGAAATAATCAAAGAAAATTACTTAACCTCAAATTTTTAAATCAAGGTTATTACCAACTTTACACCAAAAAAAATCACTAATAATTTAAGCGCGTATTTTAAAAAATTTCCTGTATTTTAGGTACACAATTCTATTTCTATGATCCAAATAATCCAAAATCATTGCAAAATTTTGATAATAATGAAAAAATCGTAAAACGACGTTATTTTTTAATAGAAAAAATCAAAGATAGTCAAACAATTGGTATAATAATTGGTACATTAGGTGTACAAAATTATTTAGAAATTATACAACGTTTAAAATATTTATTCGATTTATATAAGAAGAAATTTTATTTTATATCAGTTGGTAAGCCAACTGTTGCAAAACTTGCAAATTTCCCCGAAGTATCCAATATTACCAACTTTAGCATATTTAATCAAATTAATTAAAATTTATTTTTAGATTGATCTCTATGTGATGATAACGTGTTCATTGAATGAAATCTATGATAATCGTGATTTTTATAAACCAATCGTAACACCTTATGATATCGAGATTGCATTAAATCAACAAGTTTTAACAAATTTCACTTATGATTTTAATCATTTATTATCAAATCCTATAAATGATAATAGTTGTAATGATGATCAACAAACTGATGTTAGTTTAATTACTGGACAATTACGTAATAATTGTATTGTTGATAATAATGATGATGATTTAATGATAATTGATGAGAATTGTGGTGAATTAATGAAACGTAATGATGGTATATTAGCATTAAATAATAATACAAATTATGGTATTGGTTATTTGAATCAACGTATATGGAAAGGTTTAGAACAAAATTTAGGTAATAATGATGTATTATTAGCACAAGAAGGACGTTGTGGTATTGCACAAAATTATCAAAATGAAAACAATACAAATTGATTTTTTTTTCTGTTATTTTAATTTATTGTAAATTGATTTCTAAATAAAAAAATCTCTTAATTCTGAACAATTATGTAATTCAAGAAATTTAAAAATTATGGATGTGGTTAAATATACATCGATTATCTATAAAGAAGTTCAGCTACTCTCTAATAGATGTCGTTCACACTCAATTAACTATGAACTTGGCTTTCCGGATGAAATATTAGAAAAGTTCGACTACTCTCAGATAGATGTCGCTCAAATTCAATTGGTTGTGGTTAAAATTACACACCACAATCTTGAAAATACAGTATAACTTGTCTATGGTGATTAATCAGGAGGCTAAAGCTGCCTATATACGTCCAGTATGTCGAGACTGTTGTTTATTGTTTTTTTTTTTTGGATTGAGTTTCCAAAGTCGACTCCTTTTTAACTGTTCCAATGTAATTCCGATTACGTTGATTATCTTTTAAAAAAAATCAGCTACTCTCAGATAGATGTCGCCTTGAATATAGTTAAAGTTATGTAACAATTTGGAAAATACAGTACAGCTTGTCTATGATGATTAATCGGCCGACTAAAGCTGCCTATATACGTCCAGTTTGCCGCCGTACTTAATTGTTGTTGTTGTTTTTTGTTTTGTCTCTTGTGATATCGCTTAATCGCTGTGTAAAGTGTTGCGTTACGGATTTTTCCTAGTGCTCGTACTAAAAGACTTATTCTACATCTCTTTCCGCTCTCTATAGGACTGATTCATATCTTATAGGAATCCATAATTAAGTGGATGACGTCACTGGCAACTCTTTCAACACGCTGGATTCAAAATCAAGTTACTTAATCTGATGGCTTGGTAGATATAAAGATGGCAGTGATCTATGAATAACCACTGACGTCACATCTCCTGTAGAGTCTTTGGGTTGGTTGTTGTCTTGACGACTTGCTCCCCACTCTAGTCGAATACTATGGGCAACTTACAAATCTAGTTTACGTATAGTTGGTTGTATAGATGTTGGGCGCAATTTATTCATCCTCATACAAAATAATGTGTTAAAGTGAGATAGATGTGGATTTGTGCGGAATTTCTTTAAAAATCGTTTCATCTTCGTCGTCGTCGTCGTCGTCTTCTTGTTTGTTCCTCATCAAATGCATCTGTACCAACTTGTGGGGACAACTTATTTGAATAACATAAGCAAATTAAGATATACGATGTATTATCCGAACATAACATTAACATGTTTATCATTTGTCATTATATCTCTCTCTTTCTCTGTCTACCTTTTTTTGATTTTATACAATTTACATTTCTTCTTCTTCACTCTAATTCTATATTCAATTTTGATTTATAATTGGAAATGGTCGCCATTAATAACCTAAAATTCATAATGTGGGAAATTTCTTTTGTATTAACTGTACTTAAATATCCACTACGTCCGCTATTCATATCAATTCCAATTTAATAAAATAAATATCTCACGTTCGTTCGTGTATGTGTGTGTGTGTGTGATTGTAAATTAAAAAGTGATCGCGTCCTTCAGCGTAACATTGGTAAAAATGCGTGATATGTTTATTTAAATAATTTTCTAAAGAAATCGATAAGTAAAACTACTAGGTACACACCTACTTTTCCCATTAGAACAAACAAAAAAAAAACAGCAACTTTAATTCCCACGAGGTTTACTAATTTTAGAACAGACAAAAGACAGTTGGCCACAAGAAAAGATTTATTTTCGCTATTTATTTATTTAATTTTTGTTGTTCATTAATATTTACAATAAAAAAAAAATAAAAAAGAAATAACAAGTGACAACCGATATACCCAAAAAACATTAATCTTTGTTAGTTAAGATCATTGTTGGGTATGACGTCGCGTATTTTGCGTCCACTCTATAAACTCTTCAAACTTTTAAGTCTCTCTCATTATTATTATTATTATTATTATGGAGTAGAAGAAGAAGATGGTCGAGGGGGTTAGTGGGGATGTTATCTAGTTATAGTTATAGTTGTGGCGGTCCTTTCTATTTTCGATCATTATCAACTATAGAGAAGTAAATCAGTCATAAAAATGTCCAAAAATCATAAAATAAAAATTTAAATTAATTAACATTAATTTAAATAAATAACAAAATAGATTGTAGATATTTAGCGAAAATTATGTTAATAATATTTATATTAATAATAATAATAATTGAGGAGAAAAATAGCAACAAAACGCGCCTTGTGTTGTGTGTGTATATGGAAGAGAAGGAATCGATTTCGAAATTCGCATAAAATTCAACCGCCTGCTGTTAAAACATACACAAAACAAAATAATAAAAATTAGGTACACAACACAAGAAAAAAAAAAAAGAAAATATATAGAAGTAGAAGTAGAAGAAGACGCAGAAGAAGAAGAAGAAGTCATTCACTTCTTTAGATCCATACGTACACGTATAAAGTCGATGGCAAGCTTATAAATTATCAAATATGCAAAAGCAACTGGTAGATATTTTATAAAAAATTTTTTTTGTAGAATTGTCAAGGCCGTCCGTCGGATCCTTGTTGTTGCTATTGCTGTTCTTATTGTTCTTCTTCATCATCATCATCATCTTATGTTGTTGTTGTTGTTGTTGTTGTTGTTATTGTTATCTATAGATTGTTGTTAGAGTTATAATATCCGAAATCTTTTGACAAGTATTGTTTAAACTTGATGTCACACAATAGATTCTTTTTATTTTCATTTATGTTTTTTTTTTTTTTGATTTGCCTTGATATTTTTGTATAAAAGAATCGTGATTGCTTTATTTATTTTTATTTATTTTTTTTGATTTGTTTAAATGAAGAAGAGAAAGAAAAATCATGAAGAAATCATTCAATTGTTGTTGTTGTTGGGAGGTCGTTGTTGATTTTCTTTCTATAATTCATTATTATTATTATTATTATTTTAAATGATTACAAAAGCATGTAATCGATGCGGGTGGTTCCATTATCGTTTGTCTTTCTTTCAAAACTTTAAAACATTCAAATTTGTCTCATTATTTTCATGTCTTTAACAATAATTTTTCTATTTCTTATACATCAACAACAACAGATTAAAATAACTGCTATTAGTGGTAGTAAATTGTGTGAGACAGATATAGACACATAGGGGTGGTTTCTATTTAATTTAATCCCCGATAAATTAATCTATACTGTAATTTATATAGTGTGTTCCATTTTAAAGTAGTAAATGTCAAATTGAATACTACACTAACGACATCTATCGTTAATTCGTTGGTTGATTCGTTATAGTTTGAGGTTATGTAATTTTTGGTTGGATATTTATGTTTGAAATTGTACGTTTTTGAAATGGAATTTATGGAGATTTCAATGCTATCCAGTCCGAATAGATTTACAACTGAAATCTTGGAAATAACTGAAAATTTAGATTTGTGCTATCTACTCAATACAACAGAATTGATGCTTTTTACGTACGATCAAATGAAACTAACAAATTTGAAGCGTTATTTTCAGTTTTAGCGTAAATTTCAGGTGTCAAATTGAAAATAGATAGACATATCACCATAAAACTAAACAAATGCATTTTTCCGGTTAATTCAATTTTTTGTGGTTGAATTGAAATGTAGAATCGCTGAAAATTGCTGTGATAACACAAATATTTGATTTAGGGACAAAATTATTGCATTTGGTTGGAGATTTCTTTTAAAATTGTCGAATTCTAAAGAAAAACTGTGGAGACATCAATGCACGATCACAACACATTTTCAATAGAAATCCAATATTATTGGTAGAATTTCAATAAATTCCTGTAAATTTACAGTAAAATATTGATAACAGAGTAATTATGTAATTTCTATGTAAATAAATTTAGCTGAAATTATCGAAATTCGTGGAGACTTCAATGCTCGTTCAGTATACAAATTTAACTGAAATCCTGTAAAACAATCATTGTTATTGTCGTTACTACTGAAAAACATTAAATATTTTCAGTAGTATTACATCGAGCCGTAATCTCACGTTTTTCATAAACAATAAATAGATGAAAGTGTAACAGAATTACTGAAGTCAGATTTTGACAGAAGTTTGCGGTGGAAGAACTGAAAGTTCAACACAGAAAATTTGATTTTAAACCAATCCTGTTATGGTTTAATTAAGAAAATTGTAGAGATTTCAATGCACAATCAGAACGCATATTTGACTGAAAACCAAACAAGAATAAACAAAAATTTGAATATTTTCAGCTTTCTACATTAAATTTGAGTAAAAATTTCATTTAAAATCGCTGAAATCTAACAATAATTGTAACGCATATGAAATTCTATTTATGAAGCATAAATTGTAGAATTTCAGCCTCTTTTTCAGTAATTCATTGAAAATAACACCAAACATCATAATATTGTAACGAATTCACAATTTTCAATTAGAAATTCTTGTTAAAATCATGTGATAAATATGGAAAATTGTGGAGACTTTAATGCTAGATCCGAACACATTTTCAACTGAAACCATGAAAACACATAACGATTGCCATTTTATTTTTAAATCCAACTATATTTCATTATTAATACAGAAAATTACAGTAATGAATGTATGGGGAAATAGAATGAAATCTAACAGGAGCTGAAAACTGAAAAAATTTCACTCTGTTTTATTGCGTAAATGAAGAGATGAAAACCAAACGAACAATATAACTGAAACGAATATGTGGATTTTAATTCAAACAACTTCATTGAAATCACAAAATGTGCATAGAGACTTTAATGTTTGATCAGAACACATTCTCGACTGAAATCGTAAAAACAACTCCAATATTTCAGTAGTATCACATCAAATTATAGTTTTAATTCGATAAAAAAACAACGTATAATTTCAGTAAACAAGCACAATCAGATAGTTGTAAAGAAATGTATAGAATAGCTGAAAAATAACTTACAAATTGATCAATTTTTCAGTTATAACGGCTGAAAATTTTGATTTTACAACAAATGCATATTTCTATTTGTCAGAAATCTACGTTAAAATTGCGCAAATTCAAAGAATTTCATTGGAGACTTTAATGATTGATGAGGACACAATTTTGACTGTAAACGATGCAAATAGGGTGTTATTGCAAAATTAATCAATTTATATACAGTGGGGTATTTTACTGAACATCAGTTAATCCATTATTTATCCGTCGTTCTTCTAAAACGAGATATCGTGTCGATTTATTTGCGTTTAATTGTTATAAAAAAAATTAGAGAAAAAAGTATAAAGAATGCGTTTAAACAAGAAAATTCCTTAGTGACTTCAATGCACGATTAGAACACATTTTCCACTGTAATCTTTTAAAAACAACACTATTATTAGATACAATTTAAACAACATTAATCACATTTATAGATTTCTAATCAAATCTGATTAACATTGTTTAAATAATATAAACAATAATAATTTCGATTTAATTGAAATTTGATTAACAATTAAACCGTGTTGAATTGTCCTTCGATGAAATATCACAAACAAAACTATATTTGATATAAATTGGAAAATTCATTTCTTTAACATTCCGGCGTCCCTATAAGAATTTCCGTAATCTCTCTCTCTCTCTCTCTCTCTCTCTCTCTCTACTCTATAGGTATATTGATTTATTGTGATAGAATTGTTTGATTTCTATTGTTCTCAATTCGATTTGAATTTTGATTTTATTTTATTTAATTTGTTTGATTTTGCAGAAGAAGAAAAACAACCAAATTATTTTACCAATTTCAGCATATCATAAATATTCTATCATTGACATTAAAATTTCTAAGAATTCTATTGATCTTTATCTAAAAAATCGATAATTAAGTCTGAAAATTTTAATTAATTATTATTTGTGATTTTATTAATAGAAGAAATTTTAGTAAAAGAAATTTATTGTTTTGTTGTGTGGCATTAAAATCACCATATCGGCATCTCTTTCATGATATATAATGATGATCATGATCATCATCATCATCATCATCATCATGTTATTTGTTATAACTACATAATTTTCTCACTAAACTGACAAATTCAGCGTGCTTTCATTTGTTTGTTGAAGCTGTTGACCGAGATCATTACACGGTTAACATCTACGTTTTTCGTCTTTTTTTTTTTTTGTTTTTGGTTGTAAGACTGTCGTTGTTGTTTTGTGAATATTTACACAGTTGTCAGTGCTGCTTGTCAAACAACCAGGCCCAAAAACGGTTTGTATTTAATATACGATCTATACAACGTAAATTCCATCTTAATCTAACCTTATCCAACATTAAGGAATCTTTATGGTCTCGTTTTTTTTCTCTACCATTAATTATGATAATCAATTAATTAATAATTTGTTTGTTAATTATTATTGGTGATTATTTATTTGACGAAATCTGGCATATGTTGTCTATTTTATACTAAATTATAGATAGCCGAAACGGGTTTGCAATAGCTGGTTTGGTTTGTAGACATCGTCGCTTGATTGTACCTTATGACAATCTGTACGGTTTATCGATGCTGTAAATAATAAATTTGTTATGAAAAAAGCACGCAATTATAGAATTTGCAACAATTTTTGTGATAATCAATTGGAAATCTGTAGGAAATTTCGTTAAAATCACGCAATTATAAGGAAAATCAATGGAGACTTCAATGCTCGATCAGAACACATTTTCGACTGAAACTGTAAAAACACCACTATTATTATTGGAAATTGTTTATATTTCAGTATTGATCGATTTCTAATTATAATCGTGATAGATTTTGAAATTAAACAAGTTTCAGGTGAATTATTCACAAATTGATTGATTTCCACAATTTTCAGCGATATAAATTGAAAATGAACCAATAATATGTGAATTTTGAAACAAACAGATAACGTTAAATTGGGAAATTTCGTCAAAATTGTATAATTACGTAGAAAATCTATGGAGACTTTAATGCTCGATTAGAACAGATTTTCCACTGAAACCGTACAAATTTCATTACAACTGAAAATTCAAACATTTCAACAATTTACAGCGAATTCCAATGATAATCATATCAAACAATAGACTGATAATAAAACAATAGAACTAGTGTACAGTTATTTTGATAGACAAATGGAGAATTTTCAGACACGAAATTAGTGAAATAAAACCAAAAATAAGACGTGAAATTGAAGCGAATCATGCATATTGTAGAATTTTTTATTAAAATTGGACGATTTTAAAGATTATCTGTGGAGACTTCAATGCTCGATCAGAACACATTTTCAACTGAAATCTTAAAATCACCACCATTATTATTACGAATAAAAATGAAAATCAAATGATGTTATTGTAACAATTTCAGCAGATAATAAATTAAAATAAAATATTCAATTAACAGATATTTCGAATATATGGAGACTTTAATGCTGGATTAGAACACATTTTCAACTGTAATCGTAAAAACAACATTATTAATCTTTAAAATTGAAAATTTAAACATTTTAACGATTCTATTAAACTTCAGTTACAATTCGGATATGTAAAATAACCTGAAATGAATCGTTAAACAAACATTTGCAATGGATATTTCTCCATGATTTTTAAACACTAAACACCGAATATATTGTAAAATTACAAAGAAAATTTTCAGAAAATTTCAGTATGTACTGAAAACGGTAAGATTGATGGAGAAATTTTTAAATAGTTTGTAATAATAAATGAAAATTGTTGATAAAAATTTTTTATATAAAATTGCATAAATCCTTGGTGATTTTAATGCTCGATCAGAACACATTTTCAACTGAAATGCATTTATTATAAGTACACAACAATTGTAATTGTACAGTGTTATAAACAATATAAAGGTAAATATATACCTATAGGTATATGTACCTACCTATAGCAAATCAATTATGTTATCTAAATGAGAAATCATTTTACATATTCTGTTTCAATGTTTATAAACGAAGGCATATTGTTCATATAGCTGGGTATTTATTACAAAATTATTTAAGGTCATTTTATTATTGCCAATAAATAGAAGAACAATAACAAAAGAAATAACAATTCCTACATTGATATTAGAACTAATAAAATGGTTGAAACTATACAAACAATGATTACACTATTAATAAAACTATATCATTATTATTATTATTATTATTATTATTAAATGTAATCAGTTTTAAACAATTCTTTGCATTGTTGTAAAGTCATTGAACTTTGTTTATTTATTTTGTTTAATTAAAAGAAAAGTTTTTAATTTTAATAAATATTTATGTTGGATCTTTGTTGTTAAATAAACATTGCATCTTTATTATCAAAACATAGATGCAGCAAGAAATAAATAAAACAACAACAACAACAACAACAACAACAACAACAAAAAAGATGAAACAAAATATTATCATCAACATAGTAGTGAAAATTTCCTGTAATTTCAGTAATTATTTGAATAAAATACAAAATTTTATGATATACAGGATGTCTCACCTTAAGATGACCTAACTTTACTTAAAAAAGAACATTAAGGATAAAAAGCCTAAAATTGACATCAGTGACACGACACGATTGTGTTTATCTACTAGATAAAGTGTGATAAACAACGTGTCACTGATATCTCTACTTATTTCTTAGGTAAATGACAAATTTTTGAAACGAAATTGATAAGAGACGGCAAAAAAAAGACCCAGATGAAGATTGTTTTTAATTTTTTTTTTTATTTCGTATGAATGAATGAAAGAATGAATGAAACAAGTGGGCGTTGAATCTGCATCATAGCCCCATCTCTTTGCATTTGTAATAAATAATAATTAGATGTAATAAAATGCAATTTGGACAAAGTGTGGCAAGAATGAAAGAGAGGTGTGGTACAAAATTTGTAAACCACAACAACAACAACAATTGACTGTATAGAAAAGAAAAATCGACCACCAATCATAAGTGCCTTATTAAATCTGTATTCATCTGAAAATTTATACAATTTTTTTATTCCTATTATCATCATCATCATCATGTAATGGTCCCCAACAAATTTCCAAGTAGACAATTTTAAAAATTCTTTTGATTGTAATTCTTAAATGAACATGACAGACAATTTACTTCTTCTTCTTGGTGTTTTTTTGTTTTTGTTTTTTTGGTTTTGTTTTTGTGTGTGTGGTTGATTTGGTGTGTGTGTGTATGTGTGTGTTTATTTAATTTTATTTTCAAATATAAACAAAAAGTAGTTTTTACTACAACTTTACTATATATACAAACAACAACAACAAGAACAACAACTAAGCCACAACTGATTCTTCATCTTCTTTCCATCTACCTAAATACCACATTCAATCTCTTGTAGAATGTCACATTGGAACTTTCGCATCGTTGAACAATCCTACCACACGACAAGAACACAAGTCTAACTCCAAAAAATAATAAAAATAAATTAAAAGAAACAATGAGAGAGAGAGAGAGAGAACTCTTACAATATTGTTCAGTTTAATTGAATAGAAGAGAACAGAAGAAGAACTGATAAATAGTAGATTAACTGATGATATTCAGCAATAGCCTTGTTCTGAAAGAACGTTCTGTTTGCATCGTTTACAGTCAAAATTGTGTCCTCATCAATCATTAAAGTCTCCAATGAAACTCTTTAAATTTGCGCAATTTTAACGTAGATTTCTCACAAAAAGAAATCTGCATTTGTTGTAAAATCAAATTTTTCAGCCGTTATAACTGAAAAATTCATCAATTTGTAAGTTATTTTTCAGCTATTCTATACAGTTCTTTACAACTATCTGATTGTGCTTGTTTACTGAAATTATACGTTGTTTTTTTATCGAATTAAAACTATAATTTGATGTGGTACTACTGAAATATTGGAGTTGCTTCTACGATTTCAGTCGAGAATGTGTTCTGATCAAACGTTAAAGTCTCTATCGACGCTTTGTGATTTCGATGAAGTTGTTTGAATTAAAATCCACATATTCGTTTCAGTTATATTGTTCGTTTGGTTTTCATCTCTTCATTTACGCAATAAAACAGAGTGAAATTTTTTCAGTTTTCAGCTCCTGTTAGATTTCATTCTATTTCCCCATACATTCATTACTGTAATTTTCTGTATTAATAATGAAATATAGTTGGATTTAAAAATAAAATGGCAATCGTGATGTGTTTTCATGGTTTCAGTTGAAAATGTGTTCGGATCTAGCATTAAAGTCTCCACAATTTTCCAAATTTATCACATGATTTTAACAAGAATTTCTAATTGAAAATTATGATTTCGTTACAATATTACGATGTTTGGTTTTATTTTCAATGAATTACTGAAAAAACGGCTGAAATTCTACAATATATGCTTAATTAATAGAATTTCATATGCGTTACAATTATTGCTCGATTTCAGCGATTTTAAATGAAATTTCAACACAAATTTAATGTAGAAAGCTGAAAATTTTCAAATTTTTGTTTATTCTTGTTGGGTTTTCAGTCAAATATGCGTTCTGATTGTGCATTGAAATCTCCACAATTTTCTTAATTAAACCATAACAGAAGTGGTTTAAAATCAAATTTTCTGTGTTAAACTTTTAGTTCTTCCACCGCAAACTTCTGTCAAAATCTGATTTCAGTGATTCTGTTACACTTACATCTATTATTGTTTATGAAAAACGTGTGATAACGGCTCGATGTAATAATACTGAAAATATTTAATGTTTTTCAGTAGTAACGGCAATAACAATGATTGTTTTACAGGATTTCAGTTAAATTTGTATACTGAACGAGCATTGAAGTCTCCACGAATTTCGATAATTTCAGCTAAATTTATTTCCATATAAATTACGTAATTATTCTGTTATCAATATTTTACTGTAAATTTACAGAAATTTATTGAAATTCTACCAATAATATTGGATTTCAGTTGAAAATGTGTTGTGATCGTGCATTGAAGTCTCCACAGTTTTTCTTTAGAATTCGACAATTTTAAAACAAATCTCCAACCAAATACAATGATTTTGTTCCTAAATCAAATATTTGTGTTATCACAGCAATTTTCAGCGATTCTACATTTTAATTCAACCACAAAATTTGAATTAACCCGAAAAATGCATTTGTTTAGTTTTATGATGATATGTCTATCTATTTCCAATTTGACACCTGAAATTTACGCTAAAACTGAAAATAACGCTTCAAATTTGTTGGTTTCATTTTTACCGTACTGTAAAAATCATCGATTCTGTATTATTGAGTAGATCGCACAAATCTAAATTTTCAGTTATTTCCAAGATTTCAGTTGTAAATCTATTCAGACTGGATCGCATCGAAATCTCCATAAATTCCATTTCAAAAATACACAATTTCAAACATAAATACCCAACCAAAAATTACATAACCTCAAACTATAACGAATCAACCAACGAATTAACGATAGATGTCGTTAGTGTTGTATTCAATTTGACATTTACTACTTTAAAATGGAACACACTATATAAATTATAGTATAGATTAATTTATCGGGGATTAAATTAAATAAAAACCACCCCTATGTGTCTATAGGTGTCTCACACAACTTACTACCACTACTACCAGTTACTTTAATCCCATGTTGTTTTAGTTGTTGTTGCTGTGGTTGTTCCATTTCGTTTTCTAGATTAGATTAGATACAGGTTTTTATCGGCTTCATTAAATAGACTTGTACAACCTACAATGTTTGTTTATATATGTATGTCTATCCTTTATTATTATTGTTATTATTATTACTATTCCCTCTTATGGAACGTTTAAAATGTAATAATCAAAGATTTTATTCACATGTAGGTAATTAACAATAAAATTGAAACAAGCTGTATTTCTTTGATAAAAAAAATAAAAAAGGAAACAATTCCAATTTACTTTTCATTGATTGGCGATTTTCTTATGGAGACTTCAATGAGAGGTCAAGACAAAAACTCGCCTGAAAAAAAATTGGAAATTCTAATAAAAACAGTTGATCCATTGATAAATAGTTAAAAATCAGTGGCATGTTGTTTATCACACTTTAGATTAAAATAAAATGGTACGCATAGATCAATCAAATCAAAACATTATAATACACGATTTATCCAAAAAAGAAAACCGTCGAATAGATCCACAATGTCAGCATCACACATTTTCAATACCAATGGTTGTCTAATAAATACAACCGTGTCGTGTCACTGATCTCTATTTATTTCAAATTTTCTATATTTTGTGAAGAAACTGCAGGGGTTCTTTTATAGGAACCAGCTCACTTTGAACATTGCCCTCTAGAATCTCGAAACTCTATTCTAGTTTTTTAATGTTAAAATAATAAGAGATTTACAGGGCGATGTTCACATTAGATGAGACATCCTGTATATTTAGATATCTTTATGATGAATATTTTATTATAATCATTATACATTCTTTAACACATACACACACACACACACACAAATACACACCAATATTTACATAGCTCTTCAATTTTAATGTTGACTGAAGAAGTCCTCAACAATTAAATACATTGTTGCCAGTCTTGTCCACTTTTAGATCCTCTTCAGGGTTGATTCAACCCACCACAGACGACACTTTAAGTAACAAAAAAAAAAACAAAACAAAAATGGACACTAAATAGAATCGTTTCAAGAAATGAAGAAAAAATAATAAAGGGTTGTATGATTTATGTGCAATCTATCTATCTCTGTTTATCACATATTGTTTTCATTTGTTTTATTTAATTTGAAATTCAATTACAACAACACCCGGAAATATTCCGTTCAGTTGTTATTGTTATTATTATTATTATTATTTTTTTGTGGTTATTGTTGTTTGATTTTATGTGATTTCTTTAAGATTTCCTTGTGAATGACATTTCCTGTTCATTTATACATCACGTTTATGTTTACTTTGAAAATAAACTAATCGTTTACGAATATATATCGAATGTCCCATCAAATTTAACCACTTACAGTCGATTATAACGAACACCACTGGATTTTCTTATATTTTCCTGTATTTCATTTGTTTTCAGTCATAAACGATTGAAAGATTTTGATGGAATTGTAGGATTATATCGAAAATTACTGGAGACTTCAATACTAGATCAGAACACATTATTTACTGAAACTTTTTATTTTTCTATTTTTTTTTCATTAATTAATTAATAATTTGTTTGTTAATTATATTGGTGTCTATTTTATATTAAATTAGATGTCCGAAACGGGTTTGCAAGAGCAACATTTTGGTTGGTTTGGTTTGTAGACATCGTCGCTTGATTGTACCTTATGACAATCTGTACGGTTTATCGATGGTGTAAATAACAAAAAATGTTATAAAAAAAACACGAAATTATAGAATTTCCAACAATTTTTGTGATAATCAATCGGAAATTTGTAGAAAATTTCGTTAAAATCACGCAACTATAAGGAAAATCAATGGAGACTTCAATGCTCGATCAGAACACATTTTCGACTGAAATCGTAAAAACAACATTATTATTATTGGAAATTGTTTATATTTCAGTATTGATCGATTTCTAATTATAATCTTGATAGATTTTGAAATTAAACAAGTTTCAGGTGAATTATTCACAAATTGATTGATTTCCACAATTTTCAGCGATATAAATTAAAAATGAAACAAAAATATGTGAATCTTGAAACGAACAGATAACGTTAAATTGGGAAATTTCGTCAAATTTGGATAATTACGTAGAAAACTTATGGAGACTTTAATGCTCGATTAGAACAGATTATCAACTGAAACCGTACAAATTTCATTACAACTGAAAATTCAAACATTTCAACAATTTACAGCGAATTCCAGTGATAATCATATCAAACAATAGATTGATAATAAAACAATAAAACTAGTGTACAGTTATTTTGATAGAAAAATGGGGAATTGTCGAATTTTTCAGAATTTTCAGATACGAAATTAGTGAAATAAAACCAAAAATAAAGCGTGAAATTGAAGCGAATCATGCATATTGGAGAAATTTTTATTAAAATTGAATGATTTTAAAGATTATCTGTGGAGACTTCAATGCTCGATCAGAACACATTTTCAACTGAAATTCTAAAATCACCACCATTATCATTATGAATAAAAATGAAAATCAAATGATGTTATTGTAACAATTTCAGCAGATAATAAATTGAAATAAAACATTTATTTAACAGATATTTCGAATAAATGGAGACTTCAATGCTGGATCAGAACACATTTTCAACTGAAATCGCAACAATTAACGAACGCCACTGTACTCCGATACAATATACTATATCTTTTAACTAGCTATATATGTTTTGAAGATGATTAAGTAATCATTACTGTAATTTATTACAGTTTTAACGTGTAAATTGAATCTTTCAAAAAAAAAAAATTAATAATCAACAATAAAGCGAGACAGACAAACAGATAGATTAGTTAGATTACTTATGTATAGAGAGTAAAAGAGAGAGACAGAATGAGAGAAACACACCAAAAAAAAAGGTGGGCATGTTTCGGTTAAACCCATAATCAAAAAACACTTAATACCATCCAATGTTAAAAGTAATGAAAATAGGTAGTCTCGTCGTCTCTACTCATATTTATACCTATGTGTGTGTATGTGTGTATGTATGTATAAATATAAGTGTAGGTTTATAGGTATATACCTATGTATGTATGTGTTTGTGTTAGTGTCTGTACCGCCCATTTAACTAAGTGACAAATTATCATTTAATTTGCTTGTTGAACAGACATCGACATGTTCATCATTATCATCATCATCATCATCATCATTTCGATGATATACACGCGCCCATCTTTAACAAAAATTACAATTATTATTATTATTATTTGAGAAACAAATGCATATCTCCGGTCGAGATGTTAACTTGAGATAATCGATAGGAATTCTTTTTAGGATACAAGAAATAATATAAAAAGAGAGAGAGAGTAGAATTCTAATCTTTTTACCTTGACAGTTGACACATGTCATAATTGATGCATTACAAACTAGTCAAGGGTGGTTAAGGATCCTTTTTTTGTCTATGTCTGTACCCTATATATCTATCCTCTTTTAATGCCCTTTTTTCTAATCATTTCTATCTGAAATTTTCAGAGGTATTTGACATTAAGTCGGATTATATTTAGGGATTTCAATAATAATAATAATAATAATAATAATCAGAAGAATATAAGACAACCCCGGATTAGCTCACCCTTCAGTTGTAATTCTAGATTTTTTTCCCCAACAATAAGAACAACACAAAATAATGGTAGGTGGTATAGAGGAATTTTACAAAAAAAATTCCTATTATTGACACATTTAGTACAAATCTTACTCAGTAGTAATAGTTTGGTATACCTACCTACCAAAAAAGACTATAGGTAGTGGGTAAAAAATAAAAAATTATTCAAGAATCTAAAAAATAACATTGGTGGTGGTCTTTTGTAGGTTGCATTCTTTGCATAGTCAAAGACTCTCTTTTCTGTTCACTTGATCATCGTCATCATCATCATCATCATCGGCTCCCACAGACAGACACACTATTGTCGTTGTTATTTCCAATACAAGTTCCTGTTAGTTTCTCGATAATAATGATGATTGTGGTGGTTTTTAAACAACAACAACAACAACAATTTGATTCTAACCAACACCACCCCCTATCGCCCTCCAACACCCCGCTTATTTTTTTCTTTAATCGGAAACTATAAGTAATCAAAAATAAAAAATAATTTAAAAAGTGTCCCCAAATGGCTCATTTATCATAAAATTTTGTTGGTAGAGTTGGAGGTATATAGGGAGTGGGAAAAAAAACAACAACAACAACAGAGCACTAACAACATCTTGGTCATAAACAAAATTAGAAAGATGTCATGTTTGAATATTTTTGTCGCTACATAGGAAGAGGTGGAGCAAGAATCGGTATCTTTTTGTTCAATTTTTTCTATAAAATTTTTTGTCAAGATTTTTTTCGTGTGCTCCTCTTCACCCTACTCCTCCACCACCCTCTTCAGCTCTTTTTTAGTAGTTGATTAATATTGATAGTTTTGATAATTTCCAACCACTATAACAACAACAACAACAACAACAACAACAAGAAGATTAAGTTATTTAGATGTGGGAATAAGAAATTATGAAAATTAGAAAGTAATTTAGATATTTTCAGTTTTTTCAGGCTTTAGTATTCAGACATTTTTAAATACTAACATAATACAACTCGATTTTAATGTTATTTTATGGAAAATTTCAATTAAAATCAAATAATTGCAAGAGACTTCAATGATCGATTAGAACACAAATTTCACTGAAATCTTAAAAATTTCATTATTAGAGGTCGTTCTGGAACAAATACACCGTGGAGACACGCCCACATCATCAACTCGTCCGCCGTGGATAGTCACATACATATAACGACGTGTGCACTCTATTGGCTAATGTGAAACCCCCTCCGACTAACCGGACATCGGCAAAAGTCGGGCATGTTACCAGCCTGTGTATTTTTGATCCAGAAACACCTCTATTACTCGTATGTGACGTTGGAAATTAGATTATGAAAACTGTCCGATTTTACGATAGATCAAACCATATTTTCAGCTGAAATTCTATCAAAACAACTCTAATTTTGATATGGAACTATATGCAAAATTACTGAAAAATACTACAATTTTCAGCAAAAAAATCTAGAAATTAAACAAAGACGCTCGTTTTTGATGCAAAAACACCAAAATCATCTGAAAACATCTTAAAAGACTGTGATGATCAATAAAGACACATTTTCAGCTGAAATCTCAAAAACTTTCTTATCGAAAATTACTGTTAAGTGATGGATTTTTCATGAATTTTGAAACAAATTGTTGTGTTTTTTTTTTTTTGTTGAAGAAATTACACAAATTCTACAGAAAATTGATAGTGATTTCAATGCTCGATTAGAACACATTTTTAACTGAAATAACAACAGATTTAAACTGAAAAACTGAATCTGAAGATAACAAAGAAAATTTCAGGTGTTAGAAATCCATCAAGTTCTTCGACATTTGGATGGACTTGAATAGTGACCTATTGTTAACAATTTCCGGCCATAATTTCACAACTGTCACATATAGAAACCATCACTAAGGAACGGATTAATTTAATTAATCATCATAATAATCATATATAAAGTGATGTAGCCAACTAATTTAAGGTCACAGATGCTCTCTATCTCTCTCTCACACACACACACACACTATCCGCCGAACTGTCATATTTAATTAGAATATAGAAAAGAACAGATTATAGCCAACTGTATGTTTATTTTAATGAATCTAATGATGATCACTAAATGAAGAACATAAACACTACAATTATACGAGATTAAATAACAAAACAAGTAGGCCATGCATATACTTATAACGAAAATATTGGGCAACATAATCAAAGACACCCATTGACCTTGAAAGTTAATCACGTTATAACTAAGGAGCAGATCTTCGGTCTTTGGGAGCGCATAATAATAATAATGTCCGATTTTATTGTTTTGTTATAGTTGAGGTCAAGTGTATCTAAGTGTGAGACCTTACTAAAATCACGAACATTGGTAATTTGATATTGCATGTCAATTTTTAAACAATTGTAATAATTTTGCACGTTGAACTGAATTTGTTCGTGCCATTTTGTGAACTTTATGAAATGATTTCAACAATAACAACAACAACAACAACAACAACAAAACAATTGAAACAAGTTATCAAAAGAATAGATTATGATGATGAAGAATAGCAACAAAATAGAACAACAACAACAAAAGTAATCTTTATACAAGTTTAAGAAGTTTATGCGACATCTCACGCCTTGTTCTTCCACCATCATCATCATCATCATCATCATCATGATCATGATCATCATCTTAGGTCTTTTGATCTCTCATCTTCACAATACTATAGTGTGTAGGTATCTCACACAATAATCATACAATAGCTGATATGATCATTTTAAAGTATTATTCATAAAATAACAATACTAATATTGTGTAATTTGATTGGGGAGAGATTTCAATGGTCGATTAGACGATGAAATTTCCTGAAATTCTTTGCATACACATTTTTTTTTATTTTTTAATTTTTATTCTGTCTCTTTTTTATTATTTTTAACATTTAATAAGATGCTAATAAATTCATAAAATCCCCCCAATAATTGATAAGCAATTTTTTCATAAATCAAACTTGTAATTATTTGACGAAGATGATGATAACAACAACAAGAAATTTTTATTTTAAGCAAAAACTTCTTATCTACATCTATCTTTGTTTAGTTTTGGGTTGTTTTGATTGTTTTTTTTTTTTTTGGTAAATCGTTGAATTTAACATTCTGTTGTATACATCTACCGGTGAAGATAACGACATTGTTCGTAGATGGGTCAACAGATAACCGCCGATATGACAAAAGGTAAAATATTGTTAACATATACAGTGCACGCCAACCATTCAATCTAACACTATCCTTGTCTAACTACTAGGCGATCTGATTTTATTACTTCTATGGTGTAAAACAAAGAGAGAGATAGAGATTTTGGAAAACACAGCATGAAGAAAAATAAATAAAACAGAAACAAAACGATTGCGTCACATGTTTCAAATATTGTTGCTGATAAATCAAGTCACCCTTGCGCTACCAACAATAGACTCACTTATATATATTATAAGACGATTCGTCGTCATGGGAGGCCAACAACAACAACAACATGATAGTCTTCTCCATATTCTAACAACAAAATTCATCAAATACAGCGCCATCTTAAACTGTCAAATAAGTTAGGTTAGGTTATGATCTATTTTTCCAATTAATTCAATGGATGTCCTTGATATTTATTTCTCTTTCTAACAACAAAAATTTGATGTATACAGATTGAAACGACGCCGACGCGCCGTTGTTAAACCGTACAATATCAATAAATCAATAGATAGACGACGTTTAACATCTCAATCGTTGTTGTTGTTGTTACGAAACTATTAAAAACTAGAGATAGACAGAGATGGAGAATAACCAATAATACGTACCACACCTTTAATAATTGTACGAAAAAAAATGGAGATCATGAAAGAATTGCGTCGCCAATACAGCAACAACAACCACCTTGAACTTTTATGCACAATTCAAACTTTAATTTCTAATAAAATAAATCAATTGAATAATAAAACTTGTAGTTTAACTACTTACAAGTAAGACAAAGATAGATAGAGAAGAGAAAGTCGTTAATTATAAAACTAAACAATTAAACAATAAATTATTTAAACATATTGTGTAGATGCTAGAGGCAATGAATTGTTTATTGAAGCACAACACCCTTTAGGCACTAATTCTATATACTATTTTTAAATCAAATCTATAGTTATACAATGATAACTTGACGATTATACACATAACTTTCATCTAATTGGTGATTTAAAGATTCTGCGCACTATTCTAACCAATCGTTGTACATTACAAATGAATGATTGATTACTATTGGTTTAGAAATAACCAATTATTTTTATTGTTGATTTTGATTGGTTGCAATTGTAGCGGTAAATTCAAATCAACCATATTTTATAATAATTATTATTCTTAACAATAAAAAAAACGGTTATGGATAAAAAACAAACAGAATTAAATATAAACACAGTCATTATAATAATTTTCAAAAATGAAATAGGTATTAAAATTTATAAAATAATGCCTTTTGGAGAGACAAATATTGTTTTTAATATTATTTTTATGATCAAACTGTATAAAACAATAATTGTAAATAATATCGGGTTTTTTTTTGTTTTGTTTTTTTAATATAACAAAAAGAAGAGGCGAATGAAACAAACAAGTTGCAATAACAATTTTTCATTCTTTCTTTAAATGCATCTCTCTCTCTCTCTCTCGCTCTCTCTTTCTTCATTTGTTTGATTTCAATAAATAATCATTTTTTTTTTGGTTTGTTAAACAGAATATATGTGTCAGTGGTGCCAACTATAAATCATAAAATAATTAAATGGGTGATGATGAAAGAGTATATAATCAAAAGCAATTTCTCTATTAACTTGATTGCATGCAATAAACTATAATGATGATGATGATGATGATGATGATTATAGTTTAGAAGTTTTTGTTTAATATTTTTGAACAATTTCTTTCAAAAATTCTTCCAAAATCTACATACAGCCGAATTCCATGCATATTTCCATCTCTTTCTACTACTACTATTTTTTATTATTATTTATTTATTTATAAGTTGAGATATCGGAATAAAAATGATGCTCTTTTGACACTGTAGGGGGTTAGTTTTTTTTTTTACTCCTCTCTTTTAAAGTTTATGTATCAAGTAGACTATGACACTAAACTATACAATTGGAAAGAGATGGCACTAATCTATCTATCTATCTATCTATCTATCTATTCTCTATCTTTCTCTTCGAAACCGTGTGAATGAATTTTATTGTTAAATGTTGAAAAACAGGTAACGACCAGATTTTGATTTTTCTGTAAGTTCCAGGTATGGACACTTCTTTACCAGCCCTATATCTCTTTTTTTTTGCTGTTGTTGTTGTTGGTATTTCTATTATTATTGTTCGAAATAGAATTTTTTTGGGGTGCAATTGTGTGATTTTTCTATTGAATTTCTTCATTCAGCAAATTATTTGACCTTGATTATTATAACTAAGTTACGGAGGTTTCCATATATAACTCGTGTAATTGGATGGATAGAGAATTCTGTAGAACCATTGATAAATAACTCATGTTTTATTAATGAATTTTGAGTATTAAAACAAAAACAAAAAAAAACTAGAAGGAAATCTTAGTTGAAACCTTTACAACTGCCAGTTTCTGTGACAGACACCTAAAGCGATCATATACATATGTATAGTAGATAAGGAAGTAGAGTTTTGAGTAGCGCTTAAGAGCTCTAACTTAAAAATTGGGAAATTGCAAACTTAATTGCTGCTTGTCAAACCTGTTTTCCTATCTTCAGTGCGTGCTTGACTAGCAATTGTTCTTACAAGGTCATCAGCTATTTTGTTTAGAGCAAATCCTTAATGCCGTGGCACTCATGCAAAGGTAGCTTTATTAGCTTTAGCCAGTTGTTTAAGGAGTTTAGCAGTTTTTCACTTAAGGCTATAGATTTTTAGAGATTTCAGCACCGCCTGACTGTCTATCAAAACCGTAGCTATGCCATCATAGGCCTACTTATTGATGTAGCCCAAAACATCACCATCAACGAATGTAGAAAAGATTTCCAAATCTATAATCAATGACATGGAAATTACAATTTCAAGAAATTTTATTGGTTCACACCTTAATCAGTATCAATCAAGAACGTTGCAGAATAGGAAGCAGGCGACAAAGAGGAACAAATTAGGTGTAGGACTGTTATCTTCATCTTTTGGCAACAAGACACCGATTTTCCAGATTTTGCAACTAACAAACGTCGTCCTGTAACCCTTCGAACGATTTACCACAGAATCAGAGCTTACAATCGTTTCGGTCACAATTCGATGTTAACATTAACAGCACAACACAGACAGTAGCGTTTGGCGTAATGTAGATTCAGTGAGGAAACTCAGTTTTGTTTGAGAGATGTATGATGGACGTATGAAGGTCAAATTTATACGTAACGTTGTAGGGATTATGGTATGGGGAGCTATAACTTAAGGGAGTAGATCTTGTTTGGTATTCCTCCAAAGCAATATGACCCCCCACCCATATGTGGATGAATTGATGGAACTCGATATTCTTCCATTTTTCGGACAGTTGGAATATCGATTTTTCCAGCAGGATAATGCACGTTTCTCTTACTGCAAAACGTTCTATATGGATCGATTTGTTGACGGTCAATCTCTTGCTATATCAATCGTGATCTCTCAATCTTTCACCACCTATCGAGCATGTTTGGGATATTTGAGGAAGCTCTACTAAGCACGAATTATAAGTTGCTTGGAACACAAGAACTCAAGAGGGAATCGACCATTTGATAGAAACGATGCCACGAAGGGTAGGAGAGTTGTTTTTCTTCCAAATTTCAATCAATTACAGAGCTCTACCTTTTAATAGTTAAATGTTCCTGACAATTTTGTTCGAAAAATTACTGAAACTGGTCTTGGAAGTGCAATTTCCATTGGATATACGATGGAACTAGAGTAATGCCGCACTTTTCGGGCTGAGAGGGGTAATCGCTCGTTTTCGTACCTGCCTACTGAGGCGGCTGCGGTTTGCATAATTGCCAATAGTATTCAACTTGCAGTCATGATTGTTTAGAATGGCATTCAGTAGCGCCGAGAATAGATTTTAAATTTGTTTATAAATACGAAATTAAAACAATTTATTATCAATAATAGATGTTAATTAATTGATTATTGTATGATACTTTCAATTGATAATAAATTGTTTTAATTTCGTATTTATTTGTGAATAAATTTTGAAAATTTTATTGACGCCACTGATTGTGTTTTTAGCCCCGCCCATATTTAAGATTTCAATACTATTGGCAATTATCGAAAATTCGTCAGAGGAAGCGATATCCCCATCACAGCACATTAGGATCAATATGATCTCTAAAGAGATTATGATGGAAACGACCAAAATAGTAATAAGATAAAATATGGAAAATTGGAAGACCCACTTTTCCAGCAAGATAATGGCCCTCCTCTTACTGCAAGACGTTCTATGGATCGATTTGCAAACGGTCAATCTCTACAGTGCGAATTATAGGTTGCTTAGGACACAATAACTCACGAGGAAATCGACCATTTGATAGAAACGATGCCACGATGGGTAGGAGAGTTGTTTTTCTTCCAAATTTTAATCAATTACAGAGCTCTACCTTTTAATAGGTAAATGTTCCTGACAATTTTGTTCCAAAAATTACTAAAACTCTTCTTGGAAGTGCAATTTCCATTGAATATACACGATGGAACTAAAGAGATTGTGATGGAAACGACCAAAATAGTAATAGTATGATATATTTAAAGAAAAAAA
>JAZBGY010001284.1:0-24864 GCA_037414755.1 Lydus trimaculatus | reverse complement strand
ATCAACATTTTGGCTTTCGGTTAGCCTCTAGTTACGAAAATACTGCTAATAATGCGTCTTGTGCATTATTACATATTGGGGGTTGTACCCCTTAAAACGGGGATGAATCGAAAAATCCAAAAACAGGTAACTTTAGTTTTTCAATGAGGTTTATGAATCTGTAGAGAACAACGTGAATTTCCAAAAAATATTACCAGGGGAGGCAAAAAAGTACTAACCCCCACATGTTTTTCAACCTCCGCAAGATAGAAGGGTGTTGTTTGCTGGGTAGTCTTATAGTACTGACTGTGCGTAATATTTCAGTTTTTGATTGAATTCGATATCTTGCTTGGTTCTCGAGATACAGCGAAAAAACTGTTTTTTGGGGGTAACTTCAAGGGCCAATTTCACCTCCTTAATGTGAATATAGGCAGCTAAAAAAAATATGTATCCTTTATTTTTTGATGCTCTACCTGTATGCAAAGATTTATCAAAATCGGAGAGGGACAGTTGTGTCCCTTTCCTTGTAAGACCAAAAAAGGATGCTCGTTTTCAATATTTTATGATAATAACCGATACAACACGTTAGGCTTCCCCCTACGTTTGATCTTATTCTTCTTTCAATCTTATTGAAATTTCTTTCGGTTTTTTCTCTGTTTGTTTAATCTTCCATATAGTTATTTCTATTTCCAAATTTTCTTTTGTATAAGTATATTGTTCAATTTATAATGTGTATATGCAATTTATGTTATTAATTAAACTATTGTAGTGAAAATCTCTTCGATTGTATATTGTTGATAATTTTATCTTGATTTTAAGTAATTCTCTGGTTTGTTTGAAAATTGTATTCCCGTAAGCAGATCTTATATTATTGAATAAGCCACCTTCATTATTCATTTTCGAAAAATATTACTATCGTTGTGTACAGTTTTACGAGGTAAAGTTTCCAAATTATGTTTTAGAACAGATTCAATGACTATATTTCTGATGAATCTTTTCCATCCCCGGAACTTGGGTATCCATTGACGGTTACTATCTTTATCATAAATCCTCAGATTGTCAGAAACACCAAGTTTCGAAATAAATTCCGACTTTGGTACGACTTACTTATGGTTATAGCGTAAGCCAACTTGATGGGAAACATTTCTCTTATAACATCCCTAGGAAACATTATATCACGTGCTTTTAGCTTGATTCTAGGCGACCAAATACGTTCACCTTTGTTGTTCCCCTGTCTAGTGAATACATTAAAGTTTCTAAGCTAAATAACAATAACACCAACTTTTAGAATAATATGGTGGTTGTGATTGAATATCTACTGGATTTAGAAAATCAATTGGTACTTGGAATTTGTCATTATCTTCCGACTCGTAGGATTCTATATTTATGTAAGTTTTGTTTTCTACACGTATCCTTTCTAAGATCATCGAATTCACTTCACGTATAGCGGCACTAGTTAATTTTAACAACCAATCTGAGAATTGCATGTTGTGCTATTCAAATTTTGACCTTTTGCCGTCACATTTTCAATCAAAGCTAATTTTGTTATGCTTGACCACATTCCCCATGCTTTCAAACAGGACTGCTACTATTTATTATGACAGGTAAAATCACCTCCAAACAGGACACATTTCGTACCCATAGGTATGTTCTTTTTTATAACATCACGCAAACACCTGTCCACAGCTTCAATGGCTACCCGAGCTGTCATAGGAGCTTCATCCCATTCTAACGGAGACGCATTTCGAATTTGTTCAGCTTGCACTGCTTCCATTGGCCAATCAGACATACTATTTGCATGAACCTCTAATGGGAGCTTTGAAGCTCGATGGCTGTTCCTCCTGCTCTTAATAATATTGCCGCAATGCCAGTTCACGCTACTACAATGGCATTTTTTTATGATTATCACTAAGTACGTTAATCGATTCAAATTCAGATTCAGATTTGTCAATCTTAGCACAGGCGCTTGTCGATCTATCACTCATTTTGTATTCGAAAAGTCTCCAAGAAGCTTCCATACTACTTACATATCTGCATTCTGTGTAGTGTCTTATTTCGTCAATTACATTCTGCCGATTATCATCATTCTCGTCTTCAGATTGCTGGTGCTGGTGTTGTTGTTGTTCTTGAACAATTTCACAAAAGTTTGTAAAATCACTGCCCTTATATAGATATTTATGTAAATACAGTGTTTTGATGGATCCACAAACTTCAAAATTGATATGAAAATCAGTTTTTGCCAATACGTAAGGACTATAAGGAATAACAAAACGATTATGCACCGTTGCTCCTTGGTCAGGGAAATATATTATTCTACCATCCATTGGCGTTTTATATGCCGCACGTGGATCATTAGCGTCATTTGATCTTGTTTCTTGAACGTATTTTCATTGAAAACCTTCAACACGTTTACTAGTACTTCTAGTAGAAACAGCTTCCGGCACCATTCTACCGCATGAACCATGAATTTGATACAGCTGAAGTTCTACATTCCGGTCCACTATCGCCGCATATTCTAGTTTATCTTTATCCATAAAAGTAACAACAAATTTGTTATAAATAGATCAGGTTTGTCGTATCTTGCAACAACTGGCACAGAATATTAATACCGTTTTTTTCGCTATCGATAGACTTTTCAGGTAAAATATAAGCTATTCCTACATGATTATTAATATCGGCTGTGACACCTCTTCTAGCTTCATTGTATTTTCGCAATGTTTCCTTCACTGTCATTCGAAATTTCTCCTGATGGCAACGAATAAACCACAAACAATCTGTTTCAACACGAATCCACGCGTCGACTATATACTACTGAAACAGCTTACCGGCATTGTGAACTATATAAAAACAATCAGGGCTCATCAAACGATATCTGAAATATTCACTCATAGTTATTTTCTCATTATCGCGCTGAGTATATCCCAAATGTGTGGAAAATCCCTTATTACCACAATGGAATAGCAATGGATATACCATGATATCTAAAAGTGGAGATAAATTCTTTATCCCTTGATATCGCCTTTTCTGTTGAGTAGCATACATTCGATTAGAATATTCAACATCAAATGAAGGATAAAAAAACTGCAGTTATGTCGGTGCGACTCTCGGGTGAGTTCAAATAAATTACGTCTCAAATCATTCATATTAGTATCTTTGGTAAACGCAATGACTATCTTCTCAACAGATATTTGTCCCACTCGCCGCGCTTTCTATTCTTTTAGAACTCCTACCATAGTTTTATATGCTTGTATCCACGGATTAAATTGACGTAAACATATTCTTGTTATTTTTATTATTTCCTAATCAATGTCTCCACCAATGAACTCGTTCCGTTTATTCAATACATCATCAACATACAAGAAGTAAAAGTGACTCTTTTTCGGATTTTCTAAATCCAGACTATTAAACATTATTTGCTATTGTGTAGTTATGGTTTGATCACAGCAGATTAACGTTTACTGAAACTATTCTTATTTTAATAATGAATTTTTATTTTTTTATTTTTATTAATAACAAAATTATTGGTTGTCTATATAATACTACGCTAAAACAAATCGTAAAACAGTCCTAAATATGAGTAAAAAGAGGGTACGCTCACCAGTACCAGAGGTTTGTTACCTCAGCACCTCTAGTAAATTGCAAAAAGATGAATTATCCAGAAAAAAAATTGGCGATTTTTTTGAAATGCAATTTGACTATTAGCAATACCAGCTACGAGCGTGCCAGCTGAATGCCTGTTTTCAAAAGCAGGATTGAGAATTAGAAAACATAGAAACAGGCTAAGTCATGAGTCGGCTCAAGCTTTGCTTAATCTAAATTCGTGGGTTCAGAATGTTCTGCAATATATTAATTGCGTTAATTTCAGTCAAATAAAAAATTTCTAATGTAATACATATTTTATTGTGTATTTGAATGTTTCCGAGACGAGAAATTCGAGAGAATCACAGCGAGAATCGAGACGATAGAAGGCTTTCTCTCGTCTCGTACCGATTCTACGATAGATGAATTTCCAATCTCTCGTCTCGTCTTGTCGAGGCGAGACGAGACGAGAAACAAGAAATGCTACTCTCAGCGGCAACACTACTCATAATGTTTACTCGTCAACGTATTTAGAAAAGCCCTCTATTATTGTTAAAAATGTTTGGTTTTGTATTTAAGTATTGGGCCAATAATAGCGGGTTTTGATTCGGGTATCCATATTATTAATACGCCTGTAGTTTGATTCGGTATGGGGCGATTCCTCCGACACTGTCCAGGTAGTCCATAATCTCAATGGACGATTGCGCCGTCACCCGTCGTGCTTAGCCCCCTAGCAATAAACAAAATCACTCGCACACTTTCTAATTCAAGCAGTTCTCAACATTTGGTGTTAAATTAGGATCTTTATTTATTATAAAACTACATCTAGGTATACTATTGCTTTTTTGGAAAGTTTGAAAATTTACAATTTCTGAAATACCTCTTCGGGGAATAAGAGCCTTTATTGACCGATATTCTATTTCATGAAATAAAACATGGAAAAACGAAATTAGTCTGGGAAAGCTGATCTTCTTCTCGATATGAGCATAGCGGATGACACAGTGTAAATACATAAACCTCTGTAAAGTTAAATTTAGCACTACTGTACATCTATACTAATACAGTCGAAGCTCTATATAGTGAAATGTAAAAATTCAGTCGAAAATTTCACTATATAAAGCGACCTTGCTAAATGCTTATCTCCTTCTATAATAGCATAATAGAGTTAGGTTATTTGGGTGACTTTCAATGTAACGTAAACAAACATTTTTTAATTATGCCTAATTTATTTGGTTTGACACAATTTATACAGATAGTTTGTAATTTTTCGCGTCTTTGTACAGTTTAATATATGGTTCGTATGAATAAAATGTTCTAAACTATTGATCTTACTGAAATAGAGATCGGAAACGTTGTCTTCGAATTCTAATGCGGTTTTTAAACCTCAAATTCTGTTTGTTTTGTTGGCTCTTTATCTTCATATATTTCTTCCAGGTCATTAGAATTTTCAGACATTTTTTTGACGCTTTCAATAATTTCATCATCGGTTGGAATATCCGCAATCTGAATTTCATTATCGACATTCATGTAATCGGTATTTGTTAAATCAGTTGCTAGATGTTTTTTAACACATCCCACTGAAGTTTCAGAGTAGATAAAACAATCGTATCTTCCCAATTTGCGTGGCTACCGTCCATAAATCCAGCTTTTTTAAAACAATTTGCTATATCCCACACGTATTTTATTTCTCTAATGCAAATCTTTAAATCGATTAATTTGTCTAGTGATTCGTTATTTTCTATTGCTGTAATGACATTCCTTACAACTCGTTTCCTGTAATGAATTTTAAAATTTTTAGTAACACCCTGATCCATGATGTTGTGTTTGGCGGTAAAAATACAAGTTCTACATTTGTAAATTTTAAATTTTGCGAATGGGTTTCACAATTGTCAATTACCATCGCAATTTTTCTCTTCTGTTGTTTCGTTTCATTATTAAATGCCGTTACCCAACTTTCAAAAATTTCACGGGTCATCCAGGCCGGCCTTCTTCTTTCAACAAGAATCTACTCCTAAGGATTTCAACCCTTTGAGACATCTTGGATTTTTAAACTTGCCAATTAAAAGAGGCCTCATCTTCTCAAAACCAGTCATATTAGCACCAAGCATGATATTCACTCTTTCGTTGCTTGTTTTTAGACCAACAGCACTATCGTTTTTGAATGTTAAAGTTTTGTTTGGCAAACACTTAAAAAATAGTCCTGTTTCGTCAGCGTTAAAAACGTTCTTTGGTCGATATCGTGTCAACAGGTCTTTTAACACAGTTTCACGCCATATATCACAGTCATTGTTAGTTAGTTTTGCACTTTTACTGGACTGAATTTTTTGCACAATACTATGACGACTTTTCCATGACTGCAACCATCCATCGCTGGCTTGAAAATCCGTTTTCTTGAGTTCTTTTGCATATTGCATTGCTTTTTCTTTAATCATGGTTCCGGAAAGAGGAATTTTGTCGGTCTCGATTCACTTTAAACCATTTTAAAACAGCCCCGTTGACATCACTGTAAACACATTCTCGTGTTCTCTTACGACTGTTGCAGCAACCAAAACAAGCAGTCATTGTTTTTCTTTGAAATAGATTTTCGATTTTTCACAATCAAAGAAACACTACTAGGCGCGATTCCAAATTTGGATGCTATAGATACATAATAGGTGACGTTTATATAAAACAGAGCCGAATCTACAGATTCTGTTACCTGAAGCAAGATTGGTAAATAGCGTCCCCATCTTAAATATTTTTAAATCTCTAAATTTCGCGGGCGAAGTCGTGATAGGCCTGCTAGTCTATACTTACTAATATATAAAGAGGTAAAAATTTTTTTGTTGGTTGAGGATGATTTTAAAAACTACTGGACCAATTGAGATGAAACTCCATTAAATTCAGCATAAGTCGCTGGTTGACATAGGCTATGCTTAATTTTAGCAATCTTATTATGGTGAGAATAATGGGGGTTAAATGGGGTACAATGTTTTTACGAAATGTAAAATCAAACTATCTCAAAAAAATTTATAATAGTAACCGTAGCAACTGATATTTAAAAAGAATAATTGACGTTCATATGAAGGCGAAGTTATCACTGGCTAGGCGAAGTGTCAAGATTTACTATAACTGTTGACGAATTTAAAATTTATTAAATTGCCAACTAGTGTTGGTTGTTGTTGTTGGTTATGTCGAAGGACCAGAAAAATAAACAATGGTTTGATAATTCACAATTATATAATTCAGATTTAGTACATTCGGTCAACTTGTCTTGACGGAAGTCTCTTACGGAATGAAATTTTATTAAATTCGATAATTTTAACATCAAATCGTGCAACGTCACCATCCTTGTGTTCTCACTGATTTTTTTTCTATGAATTCTAATTGGGACATTTAATTTTGTGGTATTTACCAAGAAGTCCCGAATATTGGTAATTGAATTGAGTGGAACGATCACGGGTGATTTGCCGATTTATGTTGGCTGGTATACAACTGTTAGTTATTATTTCGTTTTGTTTACATTGACCTTGATTTTTGTAAAGACATAAAATTACTAGAAAAATCCAATAATAAAGACTAAACAACTAATAAGTCTAAATTGAGAACCAAGTTCTCAACAATAACTATGTTGAATATTATCATCCATATTATATTTAAGTAAACAAATGATGGGTTATTCGGGTAATGGACAATTTCTTTTTATGTTCAAATGCTTTTTATTCTGCCGACGTTTCGTGGAAATTTCATCCACTTTCTCAAGCTAACAAAATATCAATATCAAGGAAACAATTTACAACAGCACATTACAATAAACTTGTAACACTAGACTAAATATTATTATGTTATACAGGCACACTAGCCAAAACTGATTTCGAATTTGCCTTAGAATATTATCCATTACCCTTTGAAATGTCGCGGGCGCATTCTTTAACTCAAATAGCATTCTAGATATTCGTAATGCTCATTTTCTAGACTAAATGCGGTTATACGTCAGCAGGGTCCATCTCTATTTGATAAAATCCTAACCCATGTCGAGAATGGTAAAATACTAACATCTACCCAGTTTATCTAAAATATCGCTAATATTTGCTAAAGGGTATTTGTCGTCAATGGTTTTTTGATTCAACTTTCTACACCCTCTGTCCCAAAAATAAGCGGAATGGCTTTAGTTAACAAAATTAGTGGCTTCATCTACTGTGGGAGACGGACTTATGAAGTGTCAACTGTTCTTATAAATCTGTGAAAATAGTCAGCAATTGCTTGGAGAATCTTTAACAGATGGATCGTTCAGTAATGTAACTCTCATGTTTGATGCCAGCTGAAGTTTCTTTACAGCGTCACAGATTTGATGATTTGAGGCAAGCGTTTTATCGACAACAGTCGATCTTGGAATAACTGACAGTGTTTGTCGGAAATCGCCAGACAGCAAAAACATTGCACCTGCAAAACATCTCGAGTCTTTTTTTCAATGTTCTGTCAAGTGCTTCCCATGCGCGTTTGTGCGCCATTGTGCATTCGTCCCAGATGATTATTTTAGACGCTACTAAAACTTTCGCCATTGCGGAGTGTTTCGCAATGTTACATGTCGGTTGTTCAATAGTTTGAAGGTTTAACGGAAAGTTTAACGTTGAATGAGCCGCACGACATCTTTCTAACAATAAGGCCGCTATTCCAGAAGAAGCCACTGCTACCGCAATGTCGGATCTCGCGCCAACAGTAACCAAAATCAATGACATGAGGAGTGTCTTACCAGTTCCACCAGGGACATCCAGGAAAAATAAGCCACCTTTTCCATCATCAATTGCCTTCATTAATGTATCATAGACTTCCTTCTGTTGGGGCTTCAACAGCGGTACATTCGTTTGAACTGATTGATCTAATTCATGTCGATCATAATCGCGTTCACGCTCCAATTCTGGATTAAATGCGTCATTCATTCCACGATCTGGCGCTGGTATTCCTAACCTGACTAACAAACCGCCGCACATGAGGTAACATATGTGTTCTATCAAGAGCAAACATTTCCTCATTGGCCTCAGGATCGGGATTTCTGGAACTGACACGAATTCGATGTAAAATGTCTTCTGACATGTTATCCTTGTATTTATTTCACAGTTCACGTGGATTCGATGGGAAACATGTCGAAATGATGATAGCAAATAATGTGCGTATCTGACTTGGAGATGCAGGAATAATTGCTTCAGCGATTGTCGTGTCCCAATGATTATCGTTTTCAAGCAAATTGAGCTCTTGACATGCAGCACTATACCATTAACAGTTCGTAGTGATTCAAATGATGTTGGCCCATGAACATTCACTATCAACAACCGAAAATAGAAACATTCGTCATTCTTTGGATCTCTATGTAAATACGACCAAGAGCATCAATAAAACCCACATCCGTATTGTCACGAATATTCATCTCTCTACTACAACAGATGAAGTATTAGGAAATATTTCAGTAATAAGTCGGTTACGATATAGATACAAAATATTATGTTAATTGACATACTTGCAACACTTTCGAAAAAGCTGTATCAGCATTTGCAAATAATAGGTAATCGTTTGTGTGACACTTACGTAAGAATAAGTGTCACACATAATCGATTATATAAGCAGTTGTAACAAATAGAACGGAGACTTAGTTATTGATATGAGACGTTGTTAACAGACCTGATCCGAAAGTGTTGCCAAGATGCTCTTAGTACTAATGTAAATACATTGTTACATAATTGTAATTAATGGTAGTTAATAATAAGATCATCACGCAACATCAAGCTTATCAATTCAGCTATCCCGTCACACTCCTTAAACACACACCCCTATAGTGAGAGTTGTGACAGTATGACCAGGAACCGTATCACCAGGAACCGTATCGCCTGGCTTCCGACGTTGAAATTTTTTTTGGTGAAGCGTTCCAAGTGTAATAACGTGGCATCTCCGAGTAAAGCAACGTTCTTGCAAACGGATCGCTTTGACAAATCGCAAAGAAACTGGTCAATGTTGTCGCTGGAGGTGTATCAGCACGTTGAGCAAGATTCGACGCGGTGAAATATACTCGTTGACCATTCTCCAGATGCACCGCCAAATGTACAACAGTAGGATGACGTTCGTGAATAGGGAATGAGAATATACGCCAAATTGCCTCATAGCAGTTCACATATCGACCAACTTGATAACGCGTAATTTCATCGTTGGTTGGATGCCAAAAACTGCCATATCGCTGCCTTTCGTGACATATTTGCAGATGTATTTCAGCGAATTACAATCCTCAACGTTGCAATGTGTCTCGAATGTTTTTGAAAGAAATGCCGTATATGGAACAATCCAACTGTTGTCGACCACGAAATCGTTTCCTTTTACTTTTGTTGTGATAGTTCGACCGTTATCATCGGGTGATCGACACCAATACAGTGGATAACCATCATTGCCAGTGATGGTCTCCGCCGTTAATTTTCGTAGATAACGTTTGGAACACTTGCTGTCGAACATGCTCGGTGATTGGAGGTTGATGGAGCCCCACAGTCCATGAATCATATCCGTAATTACAACATCATGTTTCGGGATCAGGAATCTCGCCACATATGATATCATCTATTTGGTCTAGTCGAATGATTTCGACTAACCAAATAAGAATGTGTGCATGCGGCAAGCCTCGTTTTTGCCATTCGATTGAATACATCCAGCATCGAGTATCTCCAAAGACGGGTTGCTGAACAATGTAGCGACTGGATTTTTTGCTTAAAGACACGTGCGGTGATGTTGTGCCGATGACTTGATGTTTGTCAGGGAAGCAGCAATGTGGAGGAGCTCGAAGATTTTGTTGGACATTTTCATCCTGAAAATAAAGAAAACATATACACGTTTACGCTATTATTATCTGAAACAATAGCAATTATCTGAAATCCACACTCCATAATTGAATATAACACAGTTTTGATTATCTTGTAAAGTTCATTTCCAGTAAGATTATTAACAGGACGAAATCAAAAATGCTTGTATAGTTTTTGCTAGAACTTCAGGATGAATGTCCCATTTATGAATTCAATTTTTAGAATTTACATGTGTTTCATCTAGTTGGAGCACAGCATATTTTTCTTCAGGCCTAACTAACATTTTGTATAAAGTTTTTAGAAAATGTGAATTTTGCATTTCAGAATCTGATGCCATTAAATAAGAATATATTAGTTGCTGTATATACTCTTAAGTTATGCATTAAGATCGGATTTTGGCTTCCTAGGGAAACCGTGACCTCACTGCATCATACTATAAAAGTAGTGTAACCAAGTATATTTCATAATGAATTTGGGAAGTATTCTTCAAAAATTCTGGTACAACAATCAGCCACTCGTGCCATCGATATAACCTCGATTAGTATCAACGTAAACTCAGATGGTCGATTGGAGCTAAATTCATGTAAGACCCAAACAATTAAACTTTCTAGGGAAAATAGAAGATGAACGTTTGTATTGGAGTGGATGTCAGCAACAATCACACAAAATAGGAAAAATAATTTTTTTTTTCAAAAGCGTTTTTGTTTCATTTCTCTAAAAAATACGGAAACTGTAGCTTCGGCTGAATCAGTCTGTTGTTTTAAAAATAAATAATTATTATAAATAAAATGATCTCTAATACAAGGATATGCTAGAGCAACTACACATATTTCGACACGACTGGTTGTGGAGCGAGGTCGCGTATTAGATTCACCCGACAAACAGCAAGCAATAAAAGCATTTCCGATGATGGAGCCCTTGGTGGTGTAGTTAATCTAGCATCCAGCATACCCTCATGCCGCGGACAGCAACCGGAGACCTGGGTTCAAATCCCGACTGAGGATGACATTTTTCGAACTGCTATGGAGGATTACCCTCATATCTTCTTTTTTTTTCTTTCATTCTAATTCGTCTCCATGGGAGTTTTTCAGCTGTGGCATTGCCATCATTTGTAAGGAGTTCACTTGTGACAATCTGCTGATTTTCGACTGATTTATGTGTTTCGTTTTGAATTTCAATGTTATAAACGTTATTCGTTTTCACATCTGAAAAATTTGTTTATGAATTGACCGCCGCACACAAGCTGCAGTCAGCATGATCTCTTTTTACCTGTGCGAGAATTTGAGTCCGTTCATCCTAGATACGAGTTGCCGCCAAGGTAAAAATTGGCATCTACTTGGGCACTCGAGTTCCCGTCAGCGTCATAGTTTTTACCTGCACACAAACTCCCGTCAAGAGTAAAAATACATTTTTCTTTAATTTATTGTACACTTACAATCTACTCACACATATGGAGCAGTGAGTAAATGTATTATAAGAAGAGAGCTTGGCCAGAGTAATCATCCATGAAGATCCTTCTGCATTTACTAGGTATGCATTGGCATATTCTTGCTAGTTATCTTCGTCTGTTTGATTTCTTAAGTCCGAAGGCCATTGTCGTTGCAGACTTTTTATGACGTTTGGTAGGTTATTTATTTCAGCTACATATCTATTTTCATGAAGTGTTAGTCTTGGGTGAATATCTCTTTACTTCTTCTACGACAAATGGAATTTTAAGGTCATTGCGTAGTGTGAAGTTTGACACTAGGGGGTGTTGGTGTTGTGGAGCACAGTACTTTGGATTGAAATCTTTGAATTATTTTAATATTCATGGTTTGGCACACCCCCATAACTGTATGTCACAGGTCCAAATAGGTTTTAGTATACTTTTTTCCTTTTCCTAAGATATAAATTATATATAATTTTACGCGACAATTTTTTATACACAACATCAACAAGTTTCATTTGCAGTTTTTAAAACTCTATTTCTAAGATTAAATCACTAATCCAATACAATCAAAGATTTTCCTTTTTCACATGTTACGACTTCAAGATGCATGTTCACAAGTTTATCTATTTTAAAGTAATAACGCCTTTTGATTTCTGTTTTTATCGCCTTAACAATTGTGATCAATGTGTTGATCTGATGTTTCCACGAAAATGTCGCAAAAATCTTCCACTTGCTCACATACATCTTGCAAAGATATCATTCCCAACGTCCAGGAAGCAAGTGTACTATCCGATATTCAACGCCCATGCGTTAATCCCCCAGATGTTTTCATCATTCTCATAAGTGTCTGTTCGATAGTTTGATCAGACATTATTCCACTCCAAAGCTTGTCGGTTCGCCTAATAGTGAATCGACCATCAGTTGTATAGGCTTCAAATTCTTCCAGCGGCATTCGTTTTTTTTTAGTGCTCGCATATCTTGGAGATAAAGATGCGCTGATTTTGCGTACAAAAAGTGGCCACTAGCATCGAACCCAGGAAGCATTCTTTGAATGGTGTCTAAATTGAACGACCAATTACTTGAGCGCTCAGCTTCAATAAAATGTTTCAAAAGCGTTAACATTCTGAACTACTGGATCCAGAGCGCAGCCGTAGGACCTTTGTTCTCCAGCATGTCAACAGCTTCCTCGAACTTATTTGCTATAGCATGAAACGTTGAAGTTTCTGCTGCTTCTAAAATTGTAGTTCTGTCTATGTCAGTTATGATATCATCCATTGTATCGCGCTCTTCATCACTGAAATCCATGTAATCAAATATTTTTTTCGCTAAAGATAAATGCACCAAGGTATGTAATTGAACTGCTCTTGCGTACGCGTGACCAGACATAATGTTATTCACACAATTGCCGGCGTAAATTATTTTCAACACACTTTCGAGTCCGCTACCAGGCATGATATATCCAATTGAACCAATGAACGACATTGTTAAATGGAATCCTCCCAGGCGAACAACAACTTTTGTAAGATCAGAATCTGGATCAGCAGCACCGGTAATATCACGAGCTTTCCAATATCGAGGTTGATCAAGGTTACGATCTTGATTAGAAACTTTACATTTATCGATAGCAAAAAGAAGTGTAGTCAGAGCCGTATTATAATCAGTTGGTGGCGTATTGTTAAATGGTATACATACATATAACTCTACATTTATCATAACTTTGCGCAGTAGGAACTTCGATCATCAAACCACTCCATCCACCAATCCCAGGACAACAAGACCATTTGCTGTGAAGCTACATAAAAAAAGCTACCGGGACAATTTTTTGTGTCAATGATCGAATCTCCTCAATGTCGGAAACTTGGCATTTAACCCAGATTCTTTTGACTTGTAATACGACGAGATGGGTATTATATAGTGTGTACACTCAAATAAGAGATGCAGTAAAATAATAAAAATTAGTTCACAATAGATTCAGAAGCAAGGACTTGATGGAAATAGTGAAATATTGCCACCATAAATAAATATTTAGAATTTGTTATGACCGTAAACTGCACAGATGTTTCTTTGAGAATATACGAAAGGGTCCGTTTTCACCAGAACAGGTAGATTTCAGTACTCGATTTGTTTAAAATAAGATAAATATTGAAAAAATAAAAATTTAATTAATAGATTAATTGATATATTTCTAAAAACTAGTACAGTTATAGGTATACACGGTCAAATAAACAAGTTATCACAAATTAAACGTAAATTTAAGTAAAATAAAATTGGAAATTTGAAGAATAACTTGCTTATTTGACCATGTATATAAATATATTAATTTTTATAAATATATCAATTAATCTATTCATCTTAATGTTACTATTATATTCCCATAAATGATTTACCATTAAAAATTAAATTTTATTTTTTCAATATTTATCTTATTTTAAACAAGTCCAGTATTCAAATCTATACCTGTTCTGGTGAAAACGGACCCTCTTTCATGTATTTTCAAGGAAACATCTGTGCAGTTTAATATTTATTTATGGTGGCAATATTTCACCATTTCCATCAAGTCCTTGCTTCTGAATCTATTGTGAACTAATTTTTATTATTTTACTGGTTCTCTTATTTCAGTGTACGAACTATACCCAAATTTGCTTTTACGGAAGCTGGTATCTTTTTTATAGAGTGAGAAAAACTATAATATTGCTCGATGCTGTTATGAGGACTGATACATTGAATGTCACCCATAGCGTGAAATGTACCTTTACCATCAATAGTATTTATATTAAAATCAGCATTGTCAAATGCAAATTGTGAAAATGCATGAGATAAAGTGTTTCGAGTGGGACGAACTATGCAAGAGTTTTTAAACTGCCAAATAGAAGCGTAAGATGTGGAGAAACCTAGCGATAAGAAAACTTCTATGAGATTTCTTGAACTATATTTAAAAAAAATTAAAGCACCTACTCCTATCAATAAAGGAGAAATAAAAGAAGAAGGGCGTGTTGCCGCAATAATTGAGTGAGCAATTGATGTACATTTTCTTTCCAGTTTTTCCGGAGATCCGCTTTTTGTTTTGCAGATAATGTTCGTAGGCAGTTCTTTTAAAGTCTCAGGTACAACAGTGTTGAAATTTGTTTTCTGTCAGAACACTGCTGCCGTTCCCATTTACATACTGGGCCACTAACTACACCTTACGGAATCGATGTTGTACATTTTTAAGAAATAATTTCTTATCAGCTCCACTTTTACAATAATCCACAGTTTTTTTCTTATAATTCCTAACCGTATTTTGATTAGAGCAGCCAGCGATGCTATTTAGTCCCATCCTCACATTTTTAATCATACTCATCTTCATCGGGGGAAACTTCTCCACATTCGTTATTGTTTTCTTCCTCCCTCAAGATCTATAACATGTTCCAAAAGAAAATCTTCATCTGTGTTGAATTCTAATTGAACTCTTTCTTCAATATTCATCCCAATCCTGTATCATTCATGTTAAACTTAACGTACACGTTATGTAGCTCACACGTTATTTTTCTGAATTTTGTATGCTGTATCAAGTTTGTTGTTACTGCGCATACCTAACCACGTTATCTTGAAACGTTTTCTACCAACTTAACGTCTCTGAAATAACATTGACATGTGGTTGTGTCTGGTATATTATCAGGGTTTGGACGATCAGTGACGTAAGATGGTGCAAAGTCAGAGTCTGGAAAAATTTTAGCATTGAATGGCCATAAACCACTCGCTCTAAATCCACTCGTATTGTTAACAGGATTCATTGCCACTGGCAATGAATTCTGGACCACACCTGGAATGTCATATATGGTCATTGTTTTGCCAGGATAATTGTTTATTCAGGCTGCCTGGGATCTGTTTAAATAGTTCTTAAAATGTCCGTAAACTGGCACATCCAGTAGTTACAGATTATGAGAGCAGTGAGGCGGAAAAGATAGCATGATAATATTATTAACCTTGGCCTTGTTTACCATTGCAATATTAACATGTGAACTGTGGTTGTTAAGCAACAAAAGTACAGGCTCTTCTTCGATGGCTTTCACATGTTTTATAAAATGGTCCAAGAATACTAAAAATTCTTTTTCCGTCATCCACCCTGCAGAATTTGCAGCTCCAATGCAATCCGGTGGTCCATCTCGAATAAAAATGTTTGTGTGCCGTTTTCTAGGAAAGACGAATATGGGTGGAATAGAATTTCCGGCAGTATTTACCGGGCAAGTAAGCGTTCACCAGAAGTAATAGCACTTAGTTGCTTTTGTCCACGTGCTGTCACGATCTTTTTTGGCTTATGCACTGTTGTAACTCCCGTTTCGTCAATTTTCTAAATACGAGAGGCAAGAAATTCATATTTTTGAAGCAATCCTTGATATTTTCCAAAAAATTGACATTAAGCCGACAATTCGAATTAAGAGTTTTATTTCTCGGTGAAAACTGAGCGGTACTACTTACCACCTGCCCTTTTTTCCCCTACTCGTTCGTTATGAATCTATGATAAAAGTACTCAATAGAATACGGGTTACTTGCTATACGACCCACCGTTGGGTTACAGACTCGTTGTTTCAATACTGTATCGCAAATAACGTGTTGAACGCTACCGTGTTTACAAAGTTATAACAAACTTCTTAACCAAATTGCTTCACAAGCACCGTTTCATAAAGCAGCGTATTCAGCTTCAGTTGAAGATAAACTTGTTGATTGTTGGTTTCGAGTACACCATGAAACAGTTCAACCAAACACTTTGAATATATATCCAGAAGCTGATTTTTTGTCTTCAACATAATTTGCTCAATCAGCATCAGCACAAACAATCAACACTTCAGAATTTTCCTCCTTCTCAAAAACTAAAGATATATCAACAGTTTGTTTAAGACATCTAAGCATTCTTTTAGCATCCTTCCAATGTGTACCATCGAAATAATTTTGAAATCTGCTAAAATAGTTGTCAGTCGTGCTTAAATCAGGACGATAAGCTGTCATTGTATACGACTGATTCTCAAAAAGAATATAAAAACGACTTTATTAATTTGATCGGATTTTTTGTTTTTGTAAATTTACCAGTACATATCCTAATTGACTAATCATTGTAGTGGTTTCCAATTGTTTTGAATTTAAAAGGGGATGAGAGGATTCAAAATAAAATTCAAAAGTGAGGGAATGATTTTTATTGAGATTTAAAAACAAAAATCAATAACTTCGAATTATATCAACCTGCTATCTCAAAATTTGTTTGTTTACGTCGCTTCGATACTGAAGGTGTCTTGATATTCGAAGTCTTAGGAGAATTGTAATATCGGAGGTGAAAATGTTGGCATTTCTTATCTTAACACAGTCACGAATTGTAAGCGTTCCAAACTCGAGCATATTATCCAAGAAAACGAACTGCCTTATCTTTTGAGTAAGATGAAAAACAGAAACAAGACCGGATTCTTCAGCTAAATTGTATGTTCTATCAATTTCAGTAAGCATTATTGATGGACATTTTGAACTTTGAACATCTTTTAACATATTTTAATGTGTTATGTCTCTTCCCTCAGCCACAGCTTGGCCGGCAGACCTCTTTACGGTACCACCTACACCATCTGGAGCTCCTTTGCCATGACCCGGTTCTGAATAGTTCCAAGAAAAATATGTTATATACCATTCTTTTTATATGTTGAGCTTTGATACATCAATTACTGATAAATTTGGTTGTGGAAGGTAATATTCTCTGTTATCCTTACATGTAACACATTCTCTGAGTAAACATCTAGTACAGTAAATATCACTGTTCGCAGTGTCCTATTTTCATGTAATTTAGAAACAATAAGCTCTATATTTGCAAGTGTCTCGTTCCTTGAAGTTCGCCCAAGTAACCCGAAATGGCCTAAATTTGCAGAATATAAACAGACTTATTTTCCAATACCTTTCGAAATCTATTCCTAGAACTTCATCATTTAGTCTTACTTGTAAAAAACTTTCTATTTCAGTATAACCCCCTTCAATTCCAGCCTTTTCATCAAAGATTACATTTCCGGAGTTGACTACGTCGTTTTCATTTTCATTTGATAGGTAGATTCTATAGCACGATGAATCCAAATCATAACTAACGAACATTCCCTGTTTCGGTTTCTTTTCAGTTTTGCCTCGCTTTTGATCTTGAATCAGGACATCTACCTGTCAATGAACTCGTTTCAGTTTGATTCAATGTAAAAATGGAATATTTAATTGCCTTAGCCCACAAATTTTCATTTAGATCTTTCACATGTATGACTTAGCGTGCCGACTGATCTGAGGCATTTTATCTTCTTTATCCAAGATTTGAGTAACTAAGAAAAGGTTAAAAGTTATTTTTGGTGCATACAAAACGTTTTTCAGTATTATTGGATACCACTTTTCCCCATTAAAGGCTTCCAATTCTATATCACCGGTTTCAATTCCTTCTAACTCTTGTCAGTGGCGTCACCAATCATTACTTTGGTGGAGTGTCCAAGATTTATATAGTTTATTGGCCACTCTTTTCGAAAAGTCATATGTTGCGTGGCAGCACAATCTTGATACCACGTACTATTTCTTTCATGTTTAGAATGTATATTGCTTATTTTAGATGTAGACAATCCAACAGTAATAAGCGTTCGACGCTTCGATTTCATTGAGTCATTCTTATCGGACTTGTCACTTTGTCCAATTGTACAATTACGAGAGGTACAATGGCGGGATTGGTTCTCAATAATATATCCATTTTTTCAAAATTCTGTAAGCACATCAAAAGTTATACTTCTTTAGCGTTATTCAAAATCTAAATGTTAACATTCATGCGAAAAATTCATCCAAGGATGTATTTATTTTTGTTTTGTCTAAAAAAATAGGCTTTATTTTTATGTAAAATTAGGGGACTCACATATATACAAGTTGTGACAGCTCATCCAGGAACATAGGAGAAATTACAACAACCGGGATAGTTTCATAGCCTGCGTTTGGGCTGAAAAGAAAAGACTCATAGAATCTTTGTAGAATTACCCATTCACGAGACTGTCTTATGTTCCTAGATAAAATGTATATATATATATATATATATAAAATTAGATGAAAATAATATTCAATTATTACACAAATGTAATAAAAGTTACAAATTGAAATTATTAGAAGTGTTTGAAATATATAAACATAGAAAAAAGAAAATTAATATTTTAAAGGAACAAGTTGATTTAAATTTTATTCCTATATTTAAAAATTTAAAATATTTAGAGTAGTGATCTTTGAATAATATTTCAAATTTGATTAATAATAATTTAATTATATAGATTAATTATTATTTCTGAAATTTCTTTAAATAACAATTTTTCGAGTTTGTTAATTCATTATATATATTTAATTTTATTAACATAATAATTTGTAGATACTGAAGATGGCCTAAAATAAGGCCGAAACTAGTATATTCATAAAAAATAAAATCGTTGAATTTATGAACAATTTTTTATATTGATTAATTTATTATCATATTCATCAAGGATGGACAATATATGTAATAATAATAATATAATTATAAAATGACCTACCGGTCAAGAAGTATTATATGTAATCGGGGCATTTCAGGTAACACATCTAAAACATTGTTCAACTATATACAGGTTCAGACATTTCATCTAGGAACATAGGGTAATCTTGTGGATAGATAGTTTTACGAAGATTTTTGAGGAAAACTCCACAGAACATTCATAGTTAGAGATAGAAACTGAGACATATCCTCAAACTCAAAAACAAAATATTGTATTGGCAAACCGAATTGTTCATCTTATTTCTTTGCTCGCGTCATTGCAAGCAATTCGCCGTAAAGGTTTTGACTGCACCTGCAATAACGAGTAGATTTGTCAACGAAATTGTATTACAAATGCAAAGTGTGTAACTTGGAGGGCACAGTCAATTGTCAAAATTATGATGTTGACATAAATAGCGCAGCTGTGATCGCAGCGATCGAGTCTGGAGTAGGATGTAGACAAATATCTCAAATTCTTGCTTCGTTGGATGTCTCGCCGTTGTCTACACACATTGACGTCAAAAAACCATACGAAATACTTGAAAAAACGAAACAACTAACGTTTACGGAAATGCAGAAAGCAGGTAAAGAGGAATTTGAGCTCGTAGTTCAAGCTGGTGATGTTGAAAATGATGGTACTCCAACCATATCAATAATCGCAGATGGTGCTTGGGGTAAATGTTCGTATAAGACAAATTACAATGCTTCTTCACAAGCGTCTAGCGCCTAAGATGTCACAATTCCTCCGACATGCGCATTTGCGATATTTTGTGGTGTGATGAAGGCGCTGACATATTTTAAATTTAAAATTTGACGTGTTTGCTGCGTACAACGGCAATATTTTGTCTGTCTATATGAGTTGGTACTCTTACAGACTTTGAATTAATTGTTGCTTTTTTTTGTTGAAAAGAGTCTTCTTTGTGTTGTGACACTTTCATTATGCGGAATTCTGTTCGTGGTGTACTTATTTGAATATAATTTTTTCTGATTCTTTTTTAGAGCCACTATTTTTTCTTTGACTTCTTTTTTTTTCAACAAATTTTGTCTTATTAGATGCAGAGATTTCTTTGAATATTGCTTCTTTTTCACTGTAATTGTCGTCCATATGAATATGCAGCTGATCATCCATTTCAGCTAAAATCGAAAGAAATGTTTCACAGTATTAAAACACACCCAAAAGAATATAAACTGGAAAAAACCATAAATTTTAAAAAGATGCATCATAAATTAGAAGATTATTTTCACTAAATACCAAAATAATTGACTTATTATTACATATTATTCCTACAGCGTATATGTACCACCACCAATGGTCCCCTGATACGATAGTAAAAATAGATAAAAAAATATACACCTGACTTTCATTTCGATGAATTTGTCAAAGTACATGGTTGTTTCTTGAGTACTTCTTGAAGCTGTTATATGAATAGAGGAAACATTTTGTTATCTGTTGTCATAAACAACTGATAACGATAGCAAGCAACTACAATTTTACCTCTGTTTCGTTCTTTTGGTAATTCATTTTCCCTTCTTATTCGACAAAGTAAATGAATATGTTTACACATGTTCCATCTAATAGAGCTATCAATACAAGAACGCGTGAATCGATGAATACAAACTCCACAATCACTGCAAACTAATTGACAATGACAATCACTAAAGTCGTTGTTTTCTTGTAGTGAATATATTTCAAAACAATTGTTACTTGATGACGAAATTTCCCAACCATTTTCTTTTTATATTAATAGATCTCTATTTAACGGAAGACTCTTTTTATGACTAGATCGAATGTCCTTAAGCTTCGAAGAAATTTTACCCTTATTCATAACTATTTGGCGATCAAACAGTTTTTCTCTGACAAATTTCATCAAAGCACAAATTGCCTTATCTAATCGCTTAACAGTTTTTCCTTTTAAGTAAATATGCTTTAGAATTTTATCCATATTTTCTATATGCATATACGTGTTGATTCCAGCATATAGTCTATAACAATATGCCCAATACTGACATCGCGACATATAATACGTTTTGAAATAATTGGCAAATTCAATTGTTTCTGGATCTTGCAACATCAGTCTATGAAATTGTTCTAGTATTTTAGTAAATGCATCTCATCTGTCTTTACAAAAATTGTTCGTAATTGTTTGTATACTAAAACCTGTAAAAAGATTTGCTTTCATTGTCTTAACAGAAATGTCTATCGAAATTACTTAGATACTACTTACCTGTTTTTCTTGAGACTTTATTTTTTTTTTCTCCAGGCCTTGTCAACATGCCAAGTGCAGTATAATCTGCAATTGGTACTGAACAATCAGTCCGTGTTATCACTAAATAATTAAAATAATGTAACAAAAGCTACGCTTACCTAAATTTAGTTTCACCCATTATTGTAAGCCATGCCTTATAAAAAGAGTCTGCCATGTTCGACATGAAAATCTTACTTTTCAGACATTCTGTACGCTTTCTTATGCATTTAAAAAATATCTTTAGTACTGCCTCATCTGTTCTATTAAATATTAGGAAGGCACATGGAAAACCTTGTCTCATGTCATCAAGAACTATTAACGTTATTAACTCGAAGTTATAATTATTAAGAGCATGGGTACCATCAATACATATGCAGCCACTACCGTATTTTTTGAGGATATCACGTTGTGCCTCATTCATAATAATAAGTATGAAATCCTCAGACTTCAATTCAGTATGTTCTGAATCCAAAATTTCTTGAGGTTTATAATACAGAACACAATCAGAGGTCTCTTTAATTTCGTTAACCCACGCCTCAATACTTATAGCATCATTTACGTGCCTCACGGAACTTGAATTTAAATTATATGCATTTTCAATATTATACAGATCCTTTCGTGTCAATAAATGTATTCTTTTAATATCATCATCTAGAACAGAAGTACGTATATCATCGAGAATATTATCGAAGGGAATTTTTAATGCTATCTTTGTAGCAATATTTTGTCTTTCTTCAGCTGTTAGATAGATATGACCCAAATTAGTATGTCCTACATGTTTCAACACAAAGTCCAGATTGCACTTTTCCTGTTTATCCTCCACTAACTTTAAATTTGCTGGACAAAATGCATTCATTTTGTTACTGCCCTGTGTTCTAACATGTCGAATATTTTTCCCTTTGGATACAAATTTTCCAGAACGATGACAAACGAAATGCATATGGATTTTACCTAAAACTGATTTGGAATAAAGCTGCACAAATTTACAGTTTGATTCCTCGTCAACCTGGCTTTTCCATCTGTTGAAATCATTTTTTGAAGCAAACTCGCGGGATTCGGAGATAATTTCAATATTATGAAAATGAATAATATGATTATTTTTTAATGAATGGTTGTAATCACCAAGGGCCATTTTTTTGACTTCAAATTATCCTCTTTCGTTATTCCATGTTTTTTTTTGTGATATGTTAGATGACGAGCGTTGTTAAAAATTTTTCCACATATATCACAAGAACACATATAATTCGTTTTATTTTTATAAACTTGTGGAATTATATCGGAGACCCGACTTAGATGTTTCTTGCTTACATGTCTTTTCAAGTTCCATGCATTTTGAAAATCACTGTTGCATTCTGTGCACTTCATACTCACGATTATTAAATATTTCGGATGATAATATGATACACAAATTAAATGAAACTCCGAAATAATAAATTATGAAAGATCAGAGCAAATATCAAGAAACAGAAGAAATCACCTCAAAATAACAATATACACGATCGACACAAGCAACAAGTAAGATCAAATACGAGTTAAGCCTGTGTCCATCACAGCTGTGCTGCTAAATAAATACTCACAAGAAAGCAAAAAAAAAAAAAAATGGCAAAATGGTACAGGTGGCCACCATGATACAATAAATAACAAGATATGATACTATCTGGTCTCATTTTCGTAAATCTTGCGCATGACGTCACGTGGAGAGTAATAGGACGGAACTATTCATTGTATAATCGTTGAGTGTATTATTCACTCAACAGTATAATCAACAAATTAATTAACAATAACAATAACAATTCTAATTATGATAATTAATAATATATATTATTCTTTTTGAGGAAAATTTTTTTATTAATTGAACTAGTTCCGGTCTTTCTTTAGGCCATCATCAGCAATAAGCAACAACTTATTAAATATAAATTATCATCAATATAAGAAAAATTAAATAATTAATTTCCAAATTGGAATTATCAAATTAATTTGAAATATTTTTCAACGATTACTATTCAAAATATTTTTTCCTTGAAAAGAACGAAATATAAATTCAATTATCATAATTATAAATATATCCAATAACAATATCAATTTTATTTAACATTTTTTTTCAATTTTCTTTTTCGGTTTAAGAAAGTATCAGTTATGTCTTTGTTCAGCTGTCTTAGACGTAAAAACATTTGTGATTTGAAAAATAATTGCTTTGCGTCTTCACTGCGACATTTTCAATTAATTTTTTCTAATGAATATTTCATTCCCATTTATGTTGTTAAAAATAGCCTCCAAGTGCTCCATTTGGACCATAAACTTATTTGAAGGTTTAGTTAAACCACCTTCACTCAGGTGGTCAACCCAAGAATAATACCCTTGTTGACAGAGACGGGGTGATGATGAGTGACTGGGTTCTCGCAGCTTGTGGCAAATAAAACCAGCAAAGTTTTTCAGTCCATCGTATACAACATCTTCAAGTTCTTTGTACTCATGATCCTCCTGTTCAGGTTGATTATCAGCAAGACTATATTCTGAACTTAGATTTATTTCTTCGATGTCTAAATTTGGCGTAGCGTCTTCTTCGACGTTACCATAGGCCGAAAGTGCTCCTTCGTTTCTGCCCAGTATATAGGGCCGCAGACGATACCTAAATTCTAAGGGATAGGGGTGGTCATGAAGACCCCCCTTTGATCGTAAAGTCCCAAAGAAGTTTTCAAGGACATCCTAATTCAGTCCTTACTTTAAAATATATTTTGTCCCAAATTTGTTCAGGTCATTGAACAATAATTCCAAAGATGTATTGCTGATAATTATTCCTGAAATAGTTAATTTTCAATCATTTAATTGAACAGTGTCAAAATTTAATTTAGAGAAACCTGTTTGAAATGGCGAAAGAGAAGATTTGCCAATGACCCTCATATTTTTCATCTATAGCATTTAAGGGGCTTCGTTCCGTAGACGACCTTGAGTTTTCAAAATTTTGGTCTAGCTGTCAAGATCGGAGCAATTACAAACAGGGTGTAATAAAGGGGGTTGGAACGCATTAACAGATAGTTTATGATCATGATCATTGGTCTTGTTGTTGGACCAGATGTTTATTCGGATGTGACAACAGTTTACCAGTAAGAATTTCTTTGCTAAAATTCTCAAATAGATTTTTGTTTTTATAATGTCAATCCCAATTTTAAAAATGAATGTTTAGTGAAAAAATGTATGAAGCTTTGTTCACACTTATTAAAACTAATTGAAAGACTGTCGAATAGGTATAATACAAACGATTAGTTGTGAATAAAATGTCGCTTACTTTTCTTA
>JAZBGY010001283.1:774-24864 GCA_037414755.1 Lydus trimaculatus | reverse complement strand
ACCAGCACCAGCAGCAATAGCACGTTCTAATTGTTGTGATAAATTCGTACATTTCTTCATCAAATTTCTAATATTATTACGTTGTATTAAAACTTGCTGAGCTGAATTTAATAAATCTGTACTTAAATTTTTATTATTATTTAATTTTTCAACTAAATCAATCCAATTTTTATATGGACGTGATTCAATAATTATTTCAGCTTTTTTTTTTGAACATGAATTCATTAATTGTAATTCATTTAATGTTGCTTGTTGCATAAATTCTAAAACTCTTTTTTTATCACCAGTTAATTCATTATTTATTTCAATATCAGAATCTTCATCACTATCATAAACTGGTTGATTATTAAAATTATGATTATCATTTATACTATCATCATTATCATCATCATCAACATCTGTATCATCATCATTACTTTGTCGTTTATCTAAAAGAACAAAAATCAGCTCTAAGCTAGCAAAACAAGGAATGTTGGGGGTAATAGCCTCCAGAAGGTGGAACTGTTACTTTTTAAGAAGCTTTCTCAGAAGTGTTTGTTGCTGTATTGCTTAAATTTTTTTGTATTCTTTATTTTAATTTATAATAAAATAACTAGCTTAAAAAAAAAGTAATGAAAGAACTAATAATAAAAAGATGTGGCAACACCGCTGTTGTGTTTGTATATTAAGTAGTATTATGCTTCTCTTTCTAACTATATCTCTGTCTTCTTTTTCCCCTCTTAATTGTCCGCGCGACGTTGCCAAATCTTCGGTAATGTATTTTGCCGGCATTACTCACGATTACAAAACAAAAATTTAACTTCAATTATTTTGAATAGTTTCATCGATAACCGCATGTTTTACAGGTGTAATAATGTTCACTAGGTATTCAAATTTATCATAATTCTTCAAAGTTGGACGGTTAATGGCGAAAAAATTACGATAAAGGCACAGTGAACACTTTGCTCCTATAAGAGCTTTGGAAAATGTCATCTTTAGAGGCATTTTTCTAAGAAACTAGACGGTAAATCGTTTTTAAATTTTGAAGAATAGTTCAATCAATTATTCATTGTGATACCTACCAAATTTCAAATCTCAAGATAGATAGATTCACTCGAACCTCCTTAAGACGCACGCTCAAGAAATGCGTATGCTGTAGCATTTAAACATACTTTTGGGGAGTCGAAAGCTTCCGAAAACCACCTCCCAGATAAGATTAAAGGTTCATTAAAGAAACGCTACCATAAAATTGAGCTTGCGTGGTATGGCCAACGTTATAGATCACACAAAACTCCGACGGCAAACTCAATACAGTAGTTTTGGTAACAACGAAGAGTTCTTGGAATTGTAGACAAAACTCACTTAACCTTTACGTTAATAACGGGATACATACAGATTCAGACAGTTCATTTAAGAACCGATGCAGCCTTATAGCCATCATCTGGGTTGAAAAGAGATGGCTGATAGAATCTTTATAAAATTACCCACTTATGTCCCTGTATGTACCAAGATGGACCGATGGCATTAAACGAATTTGCGAAAATTGGCTCCAAATGACGGCTTAAAGTTCAGTGACTAACCGAATTCTGATTCCCCAAACGCTTTCTCTTATAAGCACACTTCAAGCCTTTTGTTTTCAAACAAAAAACTGTCCACTGATTACAGTTAGAGCTATGACACACGCTAAGTCAAAGATTGCGTCTCATATGGAACGATTTGTAAGACACAGTCACATTGCAAATGATCAGAGAATATCTACAGAGCCTCTCAGAATGGCAAAAACTTTTCAAACTGAATTTTGGTGTGTAAAAATAAGAATAACGATCCAAAAAAGCCACACAATATAAAACAACGAAAATGATGAAAACAGAAACAAGAAATTCAATAGGAAATAAAGACTGTAAGTATAAAAATACCAACATTTCTTCTTTTTCTGTTGACGTTGTTCTTTTGAATTTGAATCTTTCCTTTTCCTACCATTAATCTGATCATTTTTATTACCATCAACATTACCATCATTCCTATCATTTTGCTCTTTCCATTTTAAATAATTATTGAATTTAACATTAATACCATGACATCTTGACAATTCAGAAGCAGCAGCATCTGTATTGAAATCATTTCTTGATAAAACATCATGTATAACCTAACCTCAAACAAATATAAGAAATATATTAAAAATTATATAGAATTCATAATGAAATAATTAAACCATTGCATCTACTCGTGGAAAATTTGTTATTAAATATTTCATCTGTTTCTCTCTTTCAATAACATTAAGACTTTTTTTATTAATTTGTGTTTGTCGTTGTTCTGTTGATGATGTTGTTGTTGTTGTTGTTTCCACATTGTTATCACAGTCGGAATCGGAATCCGGCATTTGTATAATACGTCGACGTACTGGTGCTCCGTTATTTGCTAAATTAATAAATTCAATAAAATTACCAAAACTTGGAAAGGACCGAAATAAAAAAAACACATGAAACTTACATGACTTTGTTGATTCTCTGCTACTTTGATGCGTTAAAATCGCCTTTTTTTGCATACGAAAATCACGTAAATTTAGTAAAGTTGGACTACTACTTCTACTTGACATTATCGTTTCTAATCAATTTGTTGTTAATTTTTTTTGTAAAGAATTTTGAAAAAGAAAACGCAAAGAATGGAAGATTATTCTTTTAAGAGAGGGAATCTAGAAATTTAGGGGAATTTCAACTTTATTGTAGTGGTATTAAAAAATACTTTGTCACTAGATTTCCACTGTACATTCCAGCAAAAACCAACCACTTCCGAGTTCGGAATAAATATGATTATTTCGTGATTATTACGCAAAATATTTGTAGTTAAATATGATGCAGAATTCTTTAAATATCCAAAATTTACGGTTTTTCTTGTTAATAAATAAAGTTTTGGTATCGGGTGCTACATCTAGTTAATAAAATATAGTTCTTTTTAGTGCGTAAAGTTGGTTCAATTTTTTGAAACAGAAACGTCAATTTTTGTTTGGTTATATACCTTTCAAACAATCTTTTTCAAGCTTCTTTTTTTTGCTGAAAAATGACGAAAAAACGTAAAATTTCCTCAAATTTAAGTACTGTAAAAGTTGAAGTCAAAGAAGAGAATGTTTTGGGTAACGATTACCTAATGGCAAAAGGTCGTCTAAAGGGTGTTTTAAAACAATTAACCGAAAAAAGTAGTAGTGATAGTGAATCATCCGATGAAAATCGAAGGTATTTGTTTTATTTATTATTAAGAATAAATCGATCAATTTTGTTGATTATTTCAGTGATAAGAAGCGTAAAAATGAAACAGTACCACCACCATATCGTCATACGTACGTGATGAAATTGTTTGATCGTAGTGTTGATTTGGCACGTTTTGAAGAGGATACACCATTATATCCGATATGTAGGGCATGGATGCAGAATCAACCAAGAAATCCACAATTAATTATCAAGTAGTTTTCAATAAAAAAAAAAATTATTCAATAATATATTAATTGTAAAATTCGATTTATTGTAGACGTCGTGTTTCCTCACCGGAACCTCAAGAAATTTCATGGTCCGGCACAATTACAGATATCCATCGTTTACCACCACCTATTGGTGCTGTGATTAGTCGTGTACCATCACCATTACCTGAACAAGAAGCACAAAGTAAAGATAACATCAATTTGAATTACGTATGTAGTTTTTTTAACGTGAATTTATTGGAATTATTGAATTGTTTGATTAACAGGAAGAATGTCCACCGGTAAGGAGAGATATCTTGATTAGAGATCATCTACAAAGGTGGGTGAAAGTGAAGAAGAAATGGATCGAAAGGGCTGCTAAATGTGAAGAACGCTACAATTTGAGTACGCAAATATTGCAAACGATTTACAATAAGTAGGGTTTTTTTTTTGTCATTCGACAGAATTATGTCTAATTTGAATGATTTTTAGGGCTCAAGAGGCAATGGAGTGAATATCATTTATACAATTGTAATTCCGGTTTAAAACAAAAAAAACTACTTCAAATTTAGCGTTTTTCTTATCAATAATTCCGCATTTATTCACAATTCCCTTTTATCCCCTTTCGTGTTTATCATTTTTTACCAACAAAATTTAATTAAATAATGCAATGATAATGAGAGGACACCACCAAAAAAACTACACGATTTTATCTGTTTCGGTTTTTATTTTTGTTTGTTAAAAGGGTGGAAAATAGTTCTACTTGCGCGCACAGTAGGGAGTTTTGGTTAGTAAAAGGAAGAGAGAACGCTATATATAATAGAGGGATGGTTTTGTTACATTACTATATAACCTATCCTTATCTCCACCCTCGTCGTCTTCTTCTTCACGTCCTTCTCTTTAATCATGTCAGTTTGGCGCCCCCATTCTCAAAGTGGGAAGAGGGCCTCGCCCGATTATTTTATTTAGATTAAAAAAACAATAATAAATTTTAGTCTTAAAACATTTCAATCTATATACCTCATTAATAAAATTGATAAATAACAATAATCAAAAAAAATTAATTAATTGATAAATCAATTATTGTGTATGTGTTGTTGTATTTTTTAATTTTTGTAAATAAGTGTCTTATATGCTTTTAATTCAATTTAAATAAATTAGTGCTCTGATATGGTAAATGTGTCAGTTATACAACGATATTAACACCTGTTTACAGGTAAATTCTATGTAATTATTGATCACTATTACCGCTACTTATTTAATCATTAAATAATTATCAATCAAATCAGTGAACTATTATTATTTATAATGATTCAATTGATAACAATTTTCTGAAATACACCACTTTGTTGAAATGTCATCCTTATTGTTGTTGTTGTTGTTATTATTAGTTGCCTTTTCAGATAAATTACAATTGTGACATTTTAAATGAAAATATCATTTTTATTGTTACAGAATTCGGGTCTGTATTTTGGATGAAATTCTCGTATTTGATACGCGATTTTATAAATAAATCACTTCGAGAATGAATGAATAAATAAATAAATAGATAAACATTCGAAAGGGTGATAGTGGTATTCGATTCAATATACCTTTAAAAAGGGGTTGAATAACAGGAAGTGTAGAAAGTTTAAATTATTAAAGAGCTTTGAATTTGTTGAATGATTTACCTTGAATTTTTGGCATATCGGTATAATTATTCAAAAATAGTAAAATCGATATTTTTCATCGTGGAATATCTAATTTTGTTTTAATTATTTAAACACCCTTAAAGTAATAATTTTTTTGTTTATTTTATAGTCAATTCGTTTGTTTTTTTCTTCATAAATTTGTTTATTTTTGTAATCTAAAACTATTCAACAAGTTGGTGTAATAATCGGTATAGTATTCTTTAAATTTGTTATAATGGTTAATAATTGGTTAAATTCATCGCTTTGCATCCTACATGTTTACAAATCTAATTGTTATTTCTATCTGTTTCAGAATTATTATTGTTGCTAAATGTTAGTGAAGAAAAAAATTGTTAAATTAGTTCAAATATAGGGTAAGTTTTGTTGTTGTTGTTGTTGTTGTATAGAAACTCGATAATTTCATCCGTTATTTGAATATTTTAGCCTTTTTTTCTGTTCAATTCTGGTAAAAACTAGCGAATTTTCATAAAATTTGTTTCTTCTGCTTCTATCGTTTACTGAATATTCTGCTGAAAGCTGTTTTTATCAGTTTTGGTTTGAAATCATTCGAATAGATACTATTCGTATACGAGAAATCTCCCGGCGCATCCACCATTTTTACAATTTCATAAATTGCGTTGTGTAAAATAATAAAATCGGACAAGTTACATTGAACATATGAATTTCTTCAATATGATGCACAAACGGCCTTAAAATACTATTTATTGTGGTATGCTAGTACAAGTTTGGTTAAACAATCTTGGGAGCTTTTTGCTATAAGACGCTATATGTCCCGATTCCGTTCAAATATACTAGCTATAAGTAGCATTTCGAAAGAGACAATTTCATCCGTTATTTGTATCTTTCAGCTTATTCTTTCATTTTTGAAATTGGAGAATTTTATAAATAATCCCCGCTATCCTTTTATCACAGAAGAATTAACAAGATTCATATTTAGTCTATCTCTTCTATCATCCACGATTTTCTCGTTTGTTTCGGCTTTCGTTTGCTGAATATCCTGCTGAAAGCTCTTTTCATCTATTTGTTTTTAAATCCTTTGAATAGATACCACACACATATATATATATATATATAAAAAAGAAATATCCCGGCGCATCCACCATTTTTACAATTTCAAATGTTGCATTGTTTTTTTTTTTAATAATTATTACATGAAACTCATGAAAACTCCAAAACGAACATAATAGACATGTTTCCAAATGTTTTATATTGCTGTGTGGAATAGTACTTGATATGATTAAATGGGGGCTTTGTGCTAAGGTGTGTTCCAGTAATGGTACTTTGCTATACCAGAAGGCTTACGGTGTTATAGGCGGAACTACCCAGTAACCAGTAAAGAGTTAAGCATGTGCATCGAAAACGAACAGCTTAATTTGCTGTTTGCGTGTGCTTCATATAAATACTACTTTATTTTAACAACTATAGTTTTAATCCTTGAACTTTTGAACAAATAAATGGGTTTTCAACTGTAGAATTTTTGTTTTTATTCTAACAAATCGATTTACAAAATTATATTTAATGCAAACTACCGGTGGTAAACGCCACCAGATTGGAAATCTACCTGTAAACCACCATCCAGCGTCAACGTATTAAATAACTTTATAGGCTTTTCGACTTAAAATATGCTTTTGAAATTGGTCCCCTAAGTGGTGTCATGACGAGAAAATATCCCGTTAGAGAGTCAAACGGTCAAAGTGAGGGCATTCAACAAGATCCCTGTAAAAACACTTGAATTTGTGAGGATTCATCCTAATTAAAGCAAATTAGGCAAATGTGCACGCACCCTAACACTAAATCTTATCAAAAAAAAAATATATATTTAACTTGTTTAGAATTCAGCGTGTTCGATGTTCCTTTTTTGTTGCATAGCCTTTATCGATGAGAATTCTGTAGTACACAGATGACCTTTACCTCTTGCCGTCAACACAATGGATGGATGTTTAATTTGACCTGTAGCTTTTCTAAATACTCAATAAATCGATTTTTATTGTATTTATTGTAACTAATCGAATTATAATCAATTATTTAAAGATAATTTTAATGTAATTATAATACGATCAGTGATAGCAGAAATCATAACAAGTCGATACATCAAAAATTAGACCACTGTGAAACAGTAGCGTGGATCAACTAGAAGTCTTTCTGGAACAAGAATACACAGGTTGAGAACTAGATCACCGTGGAGACACGCCCACATCATCAACTCGTCCGCCGTAGATAGTCAGATATAACGACGTGTGAACTCTATTGGCTAATATGAAACCCCCCTCCGACTAACTGGACATCGGCAAAAGTCGGGCATGTTATCAGTCTGTGTATTTTTGATCCAGAAAGACCTCTAATATAGGGCTAAGACTATAATTTTCACTATAATCATGGTTTACATCCAAGAAGCTAGCACTGGTAGTCGGTATGGTTCATAATATGTTAAAACTACATCGTAGGAGGTTCCGGATGTCTCCTCTCATTACACTTATCCGTCTATAGTAGCCAAGTCGCTAAGCAGAGCCGGATCTAAATATTTGGTCACCTGAAGCAATATTAATAAACGGCGCCACTCTTTCCCATATACCCACAAGTACATTATACGTGAAACTGAAACTTTAAAATATTGAAATAACATAAACCAACATTCATTTTAGGTAGTTTTCTAAAGATTATCGCTCAGTTTCGCGCTCTCTTATATCTTTCGTCCGAAGCGAGTGTCTTGCTTGCCTCACCCTAAATTAGGCTCGTTTGCTAAGGCAACGCCTCCAGCGCCCTGTATAGTGAAGTTATTAATGCTTCTGGCAGTCGGCAAATTACGGTAATCGCAAGAATCGATCAAAACGGGCCTCAAAACGTATCGATACAGTTTTAGATTTTTCCGCTGTCGATAGTATTTGTCGATTATTCATGCGTTAAGTATCTAGAGTGTCTGTTACTTTAACATATGAGGTGATAACGATAGTGGTGAAAACGGACATTAAAATAACGTTTTTCTACCCGCTTTTCCTGTTATGCTTATCGTTCTAATCAATAGATGGTGTTATACATACAATCATTGTTGATTTATCATGATTTATATGTTTTGGAAATTGATTAAAATTAGTAATGATTGATTGTAAAAGTTTCAAAGTTCAAGAAACTCGTTATTTAGCAGCTGAGCTACGACTGTAAAATGAAAATACAATAGCACATTGTTGAAAGGTTTATTTTATACCTACCACTTTTCCTATTAATATATCAACCATACCGGAAAAAAAAACTAACAAAAATCTCACCCTCTAGCTATATAATATGTAGAATAAACAAATATAACATAATGTTACATAATATCTCTGTAGAAAGTTTCAACTGTATCTATATGCAAACAGATGGAATCAACTGTGATTTACAATAAATTCTACTACCCGGAATTATTAAGCTTTCGTTTGGAGAACGCATATACCAAAATCAATAGTTTCCTATCGTTCTCCTTATTGTTAGATTGAAATCTCTGGAATTGGCAGTTGTAGAATAGGAAATCTCCATTGAAAAATTACTTGTTATTTCACTCCAATCCATTCTATCTAATTATTGTACTATTTCTCTCATACTCATTATAGTCAATGGATAGATTTATGCTTATGCTACGACTGGATCTGCGTTCTAAATGCTTAACGCACTCTAATTCCATAAGCCTGGCAGTGTTGTTATCTGCTCTCAAGGAAAGCACGAATCTGGCCAAATAGCCAAGCTTTAACGCACACATTACCTTTAAGGTGTGTTGATTGTGTTGAAAACCTATTCTGTTGCGATAACTACGCAGCAGTGCGATAACTCGTAACGATCGACAATCTGATCGTATTAGCCGAAGTTGTGTGTGTTACGGTAGGCGCAAGTCTGGCCGTAGCGTTCTGATATCTTTATATTTAGAGAAATGTCGCTAATTGGTGATAATTTAAATTGTGAATTTTCAACTGATCAAATTAAAGAACAATAAGACAGTTGAATCCTCTTATACCGAACAAAAAAAAAAATTGTAGCCATTAGCATTAGCGAATATAACGATGAAACAATTAACTAAATTTTCTGTTTATAAAGTTCCTCCAAACTCATTAAAATCATTAAAGTGTAAAATTATCAAATCAGATTATGCTATGGAACAATAAGAGAGGCTACCTCTAATAAGATTCTTCTATACTACAATGAATTATGTATTTTTGTCTAAAATTAGAATGAAGGTTAATACAGTTTTAGTGCCAAGTTTTGTTGAAATCCCACTAGGATCTTGTAATTGTGGATAACAAAAAAAAAAAAAACACTAACCAACCATAATTAGGATCATTTAACAAAAAATAGCACGCTACTGCATGACTTGAAGCGATTTTAAACGGATTCTTCTACGACCTTGTACTGGGTGTCCATTAAATAGTATACCCTAACGCCTTCGTTTTCTGCAGTATATCATGGGCAATTGGGTTGCGCGACGACAAAAACAAGAGGATTAGCAAATTCATACAAGTTTCTTCATAACGTGTGTACGCTATACACAGACTTCTGGCGAGCTTTTCTCCGGCGAGTCATTCGGCGAGTTGGCATAAATACGCTATTAGTGGGTTTACACTGTACTAATCGACGAAAACTCTGCAATTTTCTAGTCTAACTGTCAATTTTTGTTATTCCCCCACTTCTGCGCGCACTAGCGAGCTTAATTTCAGTATCATAACTTCATTGTTCTTTATTTAACGGACGTCCTGTATATTATAATTTTATTACCATACAACCAATTTCGTTTATTTCAAATTTTTATCAATTAAAAAAAGAGTATCAATAAAATCTATGTACCTACGTATACCTGTAGGTTGATTCAATTAAATACAGAAATACCATTGCATGATCAAAATAGTTCGGTTGGATTCGATTAATTTCGCAAACGCACCCCTTTAACTAAACCACCACTATATATGGTATGGTTGCTATGTTAAATCAAAATACAAAAAAAATATATATAAAGGCGAAGAAACCCCACTAACTAGTTCTATATGGTTAGTCATGCGGTTGCCGTGTCATAGATAGATTATATAAACCAGGTGTATAACGTTTATTGATAAAAATGATAACTTGTTGATGTTTATCGGAATTCTTTTCTCCCAATGTCGTTTATTAATCTTTTATCAATAATATTTAGTGATGATATTATTATTATTCATCTAAATATAGAAAATATCTTATAAAATTTTAAGTGAATGAATGAAAGTTTTATTCAGTTTTAGTTTTAGAAATTTATTATGGCAAAGTAAGAAAATTCTGTTTGTTTCTATTTAATTTAATCGATTTGTTAATTAATTAAAACTAGTTTTAATTAAGCCTGATTTATAGTAGAAGAACATGTAATTTTTTTTTTTTTGTATTGTAAATATACAGGATGTTTTACGTTAAAAACCAAATTTTGGAGTTTTAGTGTCGAAAAAATCCGTCTACAATAGAAGCTTATTTGCTGGGAAGCGTCTTTTTTGTTGATTTTTAGAGCTTGTTGTGTATAAATTTTTAATCTCAGTCGTTTTTGTTACAACCAACGATTCGATTAAGTAATTTATTCATTAATTATTAAAGCGAATTGCACATTCATAAATAATATGATAGTCGAGTGACTCATTCAGTGAAACATTTATATTTTTCGTGTGAAAACGAACAATATTTATTCTACAGATAGAAACGTTTCGTTTGAAAATTACCCAGTATTTTGTGGGTTTTTTTTTAAGAAAAAATGTTTGACACATTGTGTGGCGGAGTGCTGTCCTGATCCATGGTGTAGTTTCGCGTTATTCTTCTCACTCATCCACGAAAGATCTCCAAAATCGCTAAATCGTTGACTTACCACTTCCTTCTCCGTACTCGTTTTATTCTTGGTCTACTGAAGCTGTTCCATTTTGTGAATACGTATTTTGCTCAGAAGTGAGCAGTTTCGTCACCTGATTTGCACACATAGTGTTTTTTCCTCGATGTTAACTATTTCAGGAATTGCCTCTTAAGTGTTTTTTTTTTCAACTACTAATAAACTTGAGTAAATATTCATCATCGTAAATTTTGCTCATGTCGAACAATAATGGTGCAATATTTTTTTTAAACTCGGGATAAACATTTTGGAGGTGGAGCCTATAGATATTCCCATCTCATTTCACCGCTGCGTCCGCAAGTACGTCACCCATCCTACTCTGTACCCCTTTCACCCCACGTCTCGATGTTTGAGAGTGCTGAAACAACTATGTATAATACAAATTGCCTTTTTATATGCATATCGCTGTCTAATTTGTTCACTCCTTGTTAGTGAAAGTATGAAATCTTTCTATTAATTAATTTGATGTGTGATTTGTTATTCTCGAAAACTACTTATTTTATTTATTAATAAAGATATGATCATCATTTGATGTAAGTCGACGTCCCTAGATATTTCAACGTAATTCTCCCATCTAATTTCATTGTGATTAAATTATTTAGAGAGCCCCTACATTGATTTATGGCTACTTTAATATTATTAATGTTTCATTTAATAAATTAACAATGAATCCTTCAAAAAGATATAAGTGTAGTCAACAATACCAAGAATTAATTACAATATAGTGTATTGAATCCATTATATTGTTCGTTTCTATTCAAATAGGATACTTAAACTTCATATTTTGCCCTATATAAGAGGGTGGTATTTCATTATTTTCAACAATGGAAGGATAATCGCAAAGATCATCAAATAAAATCATTTTGAAGCGTCTCATCGACTTAACGTTAATACTGTGTAGAACTGATTTTTTTTTCTGTGTAGTAGTAGTTGAGGGAGAATCGATGAAAGTTAGGTGGAGTTAAATCTGGTAAATAAGGTGGGTGCGTCCGGTATTTCGTATTTTTATTCATACATTCAAAATGACAATTTTATGGACAAAAATTTATAATCTTGATCACTATCGTAGCCTCTTATTTTTATCCATAACTCCATTGAAGATTTACTCGAAATTAGTTCAATATTCTGTTCGCAATGTCCTAGAGAATCGATGCTGTTATCTAACCAACTCCAAACTTTTCATTCTTCAAAGACTGGAAATCTGTTGTATTGTTTGTATATGATTGTTTTGTTTCTACTATCAGTATATTAATAGACTCAAGTTCTATCTTCTTGTTATACAAATGGATGCATGAAATCTATTATTCATGTTTCTTCATTGATAATTCCATGGGGGTATAAAATACAAATTTATCTCTGAAAGTCTGGAGGCGATAATTTGTGACAATTCCGGAAAGTTTTTAAACTATAAATAAAGAGTCTCGTTTAATTTGTCAACACTTAACGGTGAAATAATGCCAGTCGTACACGAAGCTATTTGTTCGTATAACTGTTGAAGATCAGAATCAGACGATTGTAAAGTCGCGTCCACATCTAACGGACGTACCAACGAATGCAAACAAACGTAAACGAATACGAGGATTATGCGCAAACAATCTTTACATTCGATGAATGCGAACAAATCGTTTCAAGTACCGACAACAGGCAGAACGTTCGCCACATTCGTTTGAATTCGTTTGCTTTGTCGTCCACGCTGTGTTTATATTCGCGTTGGTTAGATGTGGGCGCGCCCTAAGATTGATTGGATTTTACAATAAGGGTCATCATAGTATACTGAAGTAATACGTTGATTTTCAGTAATTTTGCATCAACTTGTGTACGAGAATTAAGAACAAAAATACACAGGTTGAGAAGTACGTCACCGTGGAGATACGCCCGCATCATCGTGCGCTAGTCAGATATAACGACGTGTGAACTCTATTGGTTAATGTGAAACCCCCTCCGACTAAACCGGGCATCGGCAAAAGTTGGGCATGTTATCAGCCTGTGTATTTTTGATCCAGAAAGACCTCTAGTTTCTGACTTCCGCCTGTAAAGACACTTCATCACTAATCCATAGCTCTTTGAATAACGGTCCGAAACCATTAAGTTGTTTTTAGGTGACGCACGTACGCGTATACTTTTTGTTTAATTGTAACGTTAACCGGTAGAGTGCGGATGATTTACTTTACGTTACAGTTGATTTTATTCGTAATTAGCCGTTAAGAAAACACGTTATAATTAGTTTTTAATTGTCTAGTATTTAAATTACAGTCATATAACGGTAATTTAAAACACGTAAACGTATATGTATTGACTTTACATGGTGAAGTTGTTAATTAACTGTTTAACACGGAAAATTATTGAGTTTCTATTCTAATAATGTCAATATTTGCGTGTTATTTTAAATGGATATTAATTTTCAGATGAAAATATGGCAATATGTTGATGGATCTTCAACGTAAATCGACAAATTTATTGTTAAAACGGTGTCTATTTTGATATTTATAGGATTTTTCTGTTAGCTTTGCAGTAACAACAACAACAATGATATTTTTCAACAATAATGAAAGGAATTTAACGAGATTTGAACAATTTACAAATATAATCAAAATGTTGTGTACAATCTAGATAATTGTTGATTATTGTTAATTTTTTATTGGGCTTTTTTTTTTAAAATATTTATCAACATTATAAACAAAAATGAAAAAACTAAATGTAATAACAATACAGAGAATTGACACGAATTTGAAGAATTTAAAACTGATTTATATTAAAGTGAAACTAAAATGAGGAGAGAAGGTAGAAGGTGAATTTTTTGTAATTTTCTCTCCTCGCTTCCACATCAAAAAAAAAACAATAACACCACTGCCTGTTATCAACAAAATTATAGATTAATCTATTAAGAAAAAATTTGAATAAGTAAGATAATCATGTATGCAGCAGCTGGTGGTGCATCATTAGCTAGTCGCCAAGCGCGTCAACGTCAACGTCAAAACAAAAAACTACAACAACAATCAAAAACAACACAACAACAACAACAACAAAAACAACAAAACAAATTGTATCATAATTATACAGATGATGCAATATCGAAATTATCACGTGTTGAACGTGGTACATTATTACGTTTACCACAACAACATCATCAACATGAACGTCGTCATAGTGCTTCCAATTATAATTTAAAAGATCCAATTAGTAGTGGTAGTGGTGTTGGTGGTACATTAACAACAACAAATCGTTTAAAAGGTAGTCCATCAATTTCAATACCTGTACAACAAAGTCATCCTAGATTAATTGAAAATCATGTTACTATTGGTGGTTGTACTACAGCTACAGTTACTAATAATGTTGTTGCTGCTGCTGCATCAACATCATCATTACAATTACCACAAATTTTATTACCATTACCATCAACAGATGGTAATAATAAATTAGAGAGACGTTGTAGTTTTGTACGGCAAGTTGAAGAAGAAATGGTAAAATCACAACAACAACATCAGGAGAATGTTGATTTATTGGATCGTTGTCATCATTTATCTAATTTTGAAATAAAAGAAACTTTTTATAATACAAACACAGATTTAAATAGTAAAGATATATTTGGAAGTTTGGATTATCCATTCTCTGAGGTGATTGTTTTTATGTTGTTGGATGTGTATATAGAGTTTTATTTATTGTTCTTTTTTATATGTATTATTAGCGTTATTCACCAAGCAAATCTACATCTTTATCTTGATCCGCTATCCTAAACCACAACTAAGTGTCGCTACACACCAGTGGCGACATACATTCCTACAGATACCTTCTGACGGGCCCACAACTGACGCAATCCTAACGAACATGTGTCAAACGAGTCGTTTTTATTCGCGCATGTCCGTTTGTATACGGAAATTCTGCGTATGGATGCTAAAACGGTAGCTAGCGCAAGCCGAAAAGCGCGGCTAAAGTCAACGTTGAGTTTCTGAAAGTTTTGCTTCCAAAATACCTCTCGCAGACTTACTTGCACTGTGTAGGGCACCGTACCACGCTCTTTATTGCGGCAGATAACACGCAGCTGGTAACAAATTGTATAGATAACGACATGGTTTTTATAGAGTACAAAATTTACAAAAATCACCACTATACACGACATAATTAAAAAAGACAGCCTTCTTACAAAAAATTCGTTCCGCTACTAGTCTCTCCTTCGAATATCAACATAACGCTGTTGATACAGATCAAGATAAAGGTGTAGATTTGTTGGTTGTAATACAATTTAGTGTTTTCGATGTATAATTGTTTGTCTATAGATAGATTTGTTAGAAAGATAGACGTATTTTGAAAATTAGGATTGATGGTATGCCTTGTGGTAGTATTTTGTTAGAATTTTAGTGTTTACCATATAGTATTTCTTACAATTAAGAAATGTGTAGGTGTTTAATGTTTTTAGAATACTTTCGAATCCTCAAAGAAGAGAATTTGCGTATTTCACCTTAGGTATATATCTGATTTTGTGTAATTAAACTGTTGGACGTATTCTAAAATAAATCGCCACCTTTATCTTAGTCTTTGTCGACTTTAACTAATATTAATGTTGAATAGTTTGGAATTCAACATAATTGTTTGAAGGGTTGTAAAGATCGAGATAGAGATGTTGATTGTTTACAGAATATAAAATTATAAGATAGAGAAACTGAGTAACACTTACAGAGCTTTATTTTTGATTATTTTCCAATTAACCAGATAAAATCTGCTTTGCCATAATAATTATCTTTTATCTAATAAAAACTACTAAATGGGTTGAGTGTGGTATAATTACAATAAAGTAAAGTAAAACGACTAATTGTTGGCAGAAATGCAAGCTGCCTTACTAATAAGAAGTAAACAACGTATAAGAAGAAAGAAGTTAAAAAAAACAGGCCGACTGGAATTACCCACTCATTTAGCAACAAGGGAAATTGCACCGTTTCCACGATATCCTCCAGGTTTTACGGTACGTGTTCTATACCTATATATATATATAGCTATATAGTTATTGAAAAATCAATATTATATCTCATTTTTTTCTCATTATTACATTTTAATTCAATTCCATTCACAAGAGATACTCAATTTAATATAAGAATTCTGGCACAATTCACTTTATTTTCCCGATTAGAAATAAAGTTAATATTAAAAGTGATACTCAGTTTTAATTTAAATGTTTTTTATTATTAAAAAAGTCACGAAAACTTCCAACGACTTTATTCTTGTTGTTTTCTTATCGATTTATAGATAAAGCTATTAAGAATCGAAATGTTTAAGGTCGCTTCAATAAATTTTTTAACAACGAAAAGAAAGAATTTTCGCCACGAAATCCAGCAATTACTTTTCTATTTGATGATTAAGTTAACAAAAAATTCATAATAAGTTATCTTTCAATAACACTAATGTCTAATTGTTATTATCATCAACAACCAACTATTAGTCTTCTTAATTACTGATTAGATCGATAGGTTTCTTTAGAAAAAAGGTCAAACAGCCTTAATAGTGGAGATCGATCAGATCTTTTGTTCGTTATTATGTTCGTGGTAATTGCTTGTATTTTTGTGTGTGTGTGTGTATTAGAAAAAGAAACGAGTTTCCTTGATAACGTATAATCAAAAGTTCACTTTTTCATTCGCTATCCAACATCAAATCGTAAACACAAACCAAAAATTAAATGTCTGCATAAGTGTCGCTTAATGTTACAACACTTCCTGCACTTATAACAACATATTTAGAATGGTGAATTAAATTATTAACTGTCCAAATAGTGTTTTCAATCAATTATGAAGTGCTTCATGTCACCAGGATGTCACAAATAATGGACATAAGTGTATTGTTTGGCAAGAATTCGATGTGCTTTTTTACACAATTTAATAGAGTGCGATATAAAATAGGGCTAAACTACTGTTAAGCAAGGCTTAATAATTAAATATTGTTGAAACTTTCTATTGAATAAGCTGATGAAGCGTTTCCTTTGTTCCTTGAGTACAATGCAAGGAAACAGTGCTACGTAAAAACAGAAGAGCTCAATATTTTTTCTTCATTCATAAACGTATCGTTTAACTTACAAGAAAAAAGTAAGTCGGAGCTGTTAGATTTGAATTAAATCAATTACGAAGCATTGAAGCATTTGAATTGACTGATGACAATGAGTCAGTGTGTTTTGCGAAAACTAGATTTGAACAAAAAGTGGTAGTGTTAGTGTACACAATTACATCAAATAAAGTTGATTCTTCCACTCTTTACAACGTATTGATTGGATTGACAAGAAAAGAAATTCAACATTTAGTGCTTCAGTACTAGATTGTTTACAATAGAAGTATTTTTAACTGTTGATTGAGGAAAATCATATCGAGAGTAATGGAAGTGGCCTATTTCTGACATTCGTTTGAAAAAAGGAAAACTTCAAAATACGCTAAACATCAAATACGGCTGAAGTACCTACGTAATAGAGGAAATCAGTGGAGCATTCTTCACTTTTACTGGTTGCAATTCGAGTGATTCGTTTATGTACTAGAAAATTAATTACAAAAAGGACAAAAACAAACCAGCTTTAATTTATATTTGGTGATCTTAAGGAACAGCAGGCGCAGACTTAAGGGTGGGTTTAGGGGGGTTTAGCACCTCCGTGCTTCAAATTAGCCCTCTTGAAAATAAAGCTGCTATTCATGATATTTCTTTCTAAAGTCGGTTTCCTATTATAGTTGGCAACAAAAGTTGGGCGAGTTTTATTATCCAACGGAGAACTGGAGTAATATTTGAACACTACTTTTCCTAGATTACATACAATTAGTGAACAAATATTATCCAATCAACTAACAGTATGTTAAATTTTACGCCTGCCACTTCAAAGGTTTTAGCTTAAGTCCGCCCCTGAGGAACAGTTAAAGGTTTGTACTGAATTTATGAATATAGGACTTTGTAAAAGAATGACCAAGGACATTATTTAAAGTAGCAATAATAATATTGATTAGTTTGACAAACACGGAAACATGTAATAAAGTGTCCTTTGGTCTCTGGTAATTTATCATTATTAAAATAACCGATAATTGTTATTTGATAATGCAACGAAACATACAGAAAGTTAAAAGCAATAATAAAGCGACTTGGGATTAGGACTTATAACGAAAAGCTTCTTATCTGTCACAAAGCAATCGACGAGTTCCTAGAAACGGTTCAGAATAAAGAAGAATTTACTGATTAACCCAAATTGTGTTTAAAGTCTGGTTTTTCTTTCCTTTGTAAAGAGAGCTTAATAACATGAGTTGTATACTCAATTAACTATTGGTTGGTTTAAGATAAAGTCGATCCTGAGCCGTCATTTAAAAAGAGAAGATAAACCGAGCTTAAGTGATACATAATCAAAAAATTTGATTATTTTTAAGATGAAGGTGCTCAAAACAAACCATAACCTTTAGATGTAAAGGACACTTCAGTATTATTACAGTATATATCGACAATTCAATCAATAATCTATTTTAAACTGGAACTGCTTCCGGAATATCAATCATACAGAACGTTATTCTAAAAAATCAATTTATAAACTGTAAGGATAGAAGTGTAATTTGCACTTCATTAGTACACTGAACACAAATATTCGTATTTTGAGGGTATAGAAGACTTGATTCGAAATCAATTATTGATTAGATTGATAATAAAATTGTGATTAAGTGTAGTTAGTGGATGTTAACAAAGAGTGGCATAAAACCTAATTTTTAGTTTTGATAAAGCTAACAAAACGCATTTGCTGCCATAAAGTTCACCTTTATGTATTGACTCCAAAAAAAAAAGTGACGATTTTTCCCTAAACTCAGTGACATTTAGTTACATTGTGAAAAAAAAATACTCGCAAATCCAACACCGAATCAAGTATCGATTAGGTCAACTGCTAACACACATACGTCGGTGTAAGTGTTGTGATTTGACATTTACAAACACTGTTTTACATCATATAGAAGGAACATTTTATTTTGTTGATAACTCAGGTGTTGAAAGTCACAATTCTACTTGTGACAACTCGGTACTAGTTGCAAGAAATTTGTGCAAATTTTGTAAAAATTACATTTAATTGTAGGTAAAAAAAAAAAAAATGAGAAAAAGAGCAAAAAATTGGATCGTTCGGTATATTAATGTTTCATTGAAAGCCACAATTAAGTTGAGCTTCTCTTTATGAAATATGTATGAAGTTGTCAGAGCTCTAATATATCTATTGTTACATAATATCAAGTACAAATCATTGTAGTATATGTGTAACAATAATGTCAGTTATGAAAGGTGTATTATCAGAACAAAACTGGAACCCTTTTGTTTGATTGCAAACAAAAACTAGGTCGATACATATAAAACAGCGATTTTTTTTTTATATATTTATATACAAAAAAATAAAGTCTCTTTGCTCGCATGACGACAGAAAATTGATCGTCGTTATTGTATAGTTTGTATTATTAGCGATTTTATTTACTTGCACGACATGCATGTGTTATTTAGAATGAATTTAGTTGTAGTAGTAGTTAGTGTACACCTGTGTGTGTGTGTTTTTTTTTTTAAATTGATTAAAATGTAATTAATAAGATACCGTCAATGGTTTCACTTTCTTCTATTTAAACAACAATTAAAACAACTTATTGTGTAACATTTGGTATCAATCTGTATGTCTTTCTCTTTTCCTCTAATGGAAAATTATAATATTGATCGTGAACTATAAACAGGTTGTATTTACTGTGCTAACCGACCCCTTTATTAACAGAAATACAACTAAAAAAATAACAACACATACACTATAATTATTCTGTAAATTATTTGAACAAAACAAACCTTATGCACGGATTCAAAGATTGATGAATTTAATTATTGAAAACGAAACGAAAATGGGCGTATTCTATAACAAGCCTCCATCACTATCATTATTAGAACAGCAATTTTAATGATAGAGAGAGAAACTGAAATTCTATTAAGTGTAGATTGAGGGCTAGTTCATGTAACCCTCCGGCCTTACTAAAGTTCAGTTTAAGTATGGAACACCTACACTCAACTAATAATGCTCAAATGTAAATGAATCAACAGTACGCAATGCAACTCATTCATTTGCATACAGCATCAAATTTCCTTAGAAATGGGTGATTATTTATTGATACTCAAGCATTAATCATTCTTAAGTGTGGTTGGTATGTTTCTTAGTTACAATCCTAGCTTTGTTTAGGATGAGTTTAACTGTGAGATGAACAAATTACCTTAACAAACGAAATCTTCATTTTAGTACGCAAGATTATTCGTTATTACATAGTTGAACGTTGTGCAAAGCGTAGCTTTAGAATAGGCGAATTCACTCATACTCATCACTAACGATAAGTTACATTTAAATAAGCAATTGAACTTGACAAATAAGTTTTGTGATATTCTTAGGATCAGTATCTAGGATTCATCATTTCACAACTAAAGAACTAAAGCCTAGCTTTAAAGTATAAAGAAAACACATATACCCAAACTCGATTTTAAGCTGAATTTGAGTATAGATCGACAATCAACTCTTAAAAGAAAAAGAAAACCAAACAAACCTAAAGAACCGAAAAGTAATTGTCCATATTCATTTGATAATAGTAAAACTGTCCTTTATGTATTTTAAACTAGGCTTTATGTAACACTAAATTTGAGAATTAAAGATTTTAAATAGAGAAATACATGAAACTCTACTCAATTTTAAGCTGAGTGTAAGAGCGAGTACATATTGGGCGTTCGGCGTTGCGTTGAGCGCGCATTGCTATTATACACACCGCGCGTTTAGTACGGCGTTTGATGAGCGTTAGTAGGACACAGTCTATAAATGGATGTCGAAGAAGTAGCTTGTGTGTGGCTCCTTTACTGTCGTTATAAAAGACGACGTCAGACAAAGAGAATATTCCGTATCGAAGTGATCGTGCTCCATTTTCACGTCCACTCTCTATGAAAACGCGCGTTAAACTGTACAACAAATTGGCGGTGCATGTATCTCAAAGCGTCCGCTCAACGCGCGTTTCAACGAAAAATTCGGAACGCGCGTTTACATGTGTACACCTATTCGGAACTGTCGAACTCTTATGTGAGTAGTATAGCAGTGCCGATTCTAACTCACTTTTGCGCGGGAAATTTGATGTTTGCGTTTTGGTGGAGGCGCCGGGAGTTGAGGTGGTAATTCCCTCGTTGTTGTCATAAACAACTTGTTATTGCTAACAAGTTGTTATTATTACTAAAAAGTTGTTGCTATTATAGTTAACAAGTTCTTGACAACAACAATTACCTATACCCCAACTTCCGGCGCCTCCACCAAAACGCAAAATTCAAATATCCCGTGCAAAAGTGAGTTAGAATCGGCACCGCTATCCTACTAGATAATGTGTACTTGCTCTAATTGTAAGTGTCGCTCAACACACAGCTCTTAATGTCCGCAATCCTATTTAAAAATTCTTACATGCTATTTCTCAGTCAGTGTTTTTTCGCTTCTATAATACATTGTAACACGTCTTAACCTGCCTTAACGACATGTCATAACATGTAACATCACATAATCATCATTCTAATGGGCTTCTTATAGAATACGATCTTATGTTTTTGGCTTATCGTTGTCGCACATTAGACAGTCTTTCGAGTTAAATACAGATATTTCCATTATTATCAAACGCTCTATACGGACTTATGGGAGAAACTCCATTTATAACCTTACTTTCTTAGTTTTTCAGGTTAGTATGAACATTATAATTTAAGCAATCTGCTCAATCTATGTAACCTTACTAATCTATCATAACGTTTACGTTATGTTTACGTTTCGACTGTGGAAACACAATATAATACAGGTGTTTTTTTTTTATGTTTTAGTGTTCACAAGGACGAGCAGCATGGCAGGAACGGGAAAGAGAACGTCGATGTTCATTAACAGACGATCCACATCAACATCGTTTAAAACAAACAGAAGCTCATCATCGCTGGATGAAAAGAAATCGAGTAATTTTCCCTTATGTTTTCTCTTAGTTTATCCGCGCATGCGTATTTAGTTTCAATACTTTACACGTTAATGTTAACTTTAACGTTCCGGATGCTCCGTATCTAGTAAAAATGAAGCTACGACTTTGAGGCTTTGGCAAATTATTGGTTTAGCATGATGGATAAAAGGAGTAAAATTTCAATCAAATAAACTAAGCCGTTCGGGTTTTGTTGCCATCTTTTCGCCTACATTCATACCTCAAAAATCGACGCCCGATATCGCCTACTCTGATGAATTGAGATTTTGTTTGTCGATAAATGATGGCCGTAGGAGTCTCTCCCCAGCCTTAACACCCAACTTATAGTGTAGGAAGCGATATATCTTGGACGAAAATTATCTCTTTTCTGTTTATCCCAGGACATCTGTCCGTACAACGAAAATGTCTTTGAACCAGTATTGTTGCCCTTCATACAGACATTACAAAATAGCATTTTCCAACAAGATAATTCAAAACCATACACTAATAACAAGAAGTTATCTAGAGAAAAGTTGGTTGTCAGTTAACCTTGACCTGTACGGTCATCAGACTTATCGCCGATCGAACATTATGTCTAGGACATGATGGGTATGAAATTGAGAAATTTGGCAAGACTCCCTGACAACTTGTGTGGAATGAGATCCCTCAAAAGGACATAAACCATCTTATCAAAAGCATATCAATGAGAATAAATGCTTGTACTGTTCAAGATTTCACAATTTCAAAGTCGTAGCTTTATGTTTATTAGATGGTGCATTTCATATGAAATTGATTGTTATTTTTGTTGTTGTAGATACACGATTTATCTTATGGTGGTGAATCGGAAGATTACGATTTTTTCAGTATATATTATCAAAGTGCAGCAGCAAATGCATTATTATATGTTGGTTTAGGTACAATAGCAATTGGTAGTGTGATATTTTTCGTTGGTACTGGTGAGAAAGGTTTTAAAACTGTTGAATTACGTTTAATTGGTCCAACAATGGTGGCATGTGGTGTATTATGTTGTTTAATACGTGTATTATTATGTGCTTGTCCAGCATCAACATGCTTCCAACGACATCAACAACAAAATAGACGAAAGAAAAAGAAAAAAACCCGTTTAGATGATGATACATGTACACATCTATCAATCAATAAGTAAATCATCATTTGATATTGAATTTAGAGAAGTTTTTATCAAATCTACATCATTTTTTTCCAGATATCCTAGTTCATCTAAAAATCGTCAACACATCGAATTTCCAACAGATAATAGCACATCATTACTACTAGATAGACAAACAAATAACAATAAGAAGAGAGTTTCTATTATACCACCACAACCAACAATTGATAATAATGATAATAATAATGATAACAAAACAACTACCACAACAACGGCTATTAATAATACTATATTTATACCAAAGATTAATTTACCTAAAAATAATAGTAATAGTAGTAATATTAGTAATAATAATAATGATAATAATGATAATAAGCAATCAAGCACAATACAAATTTGTGATGATAATGATGATGATGATGATATTATAAATATTGAATTGGATAATATTGATATAACAAATGATATACAGAGTATTTCTAGTATTGAAAGTATTTATAATGATAATAAAACAAATAATAATAATAATAATAATAAATTAATAAATGATGAAGATGATGATGATAATGATACATATTTAAAAGTTATCATTGAAAATAATAGTGATGATAATAATATTATAAATAGTAGTGATATAACGTCCAATAATGATCGATTAGGTGATGATGGAAATTGTGGAGCTTCATGTACAAATTTAGACAATGATAAAATTGTAACACATAGTGGTATAGTTTTAAGTCCGTTGCAATTGCAACAATGATTTGGTTAATTATTCAAATTAATTGCATCTATTATTATTATTATTATTATTATTATTATTATTATTGTATGGAAAGAAGGCAGGTACTTTTTAACAGACACATCATGTATTATATATACCTATACGTATATTTATGTATAAATTTAAGGCAATCCATACACGCGTCTTTCATATTCGGTCTACATACATATTTACATCGATTGCAATAACAGGGCTAAGATAATCTGCTCATAGTGTATGGACTTCTTTACCAAAAATA
>JAZBGY010001282.1:0-24887 GCA_037414755.1 Lydus trimaculatus | reverse complement strand
TGTAAATGTGTCTTGAGCGAAAATATTTTTATTTACTTATTTATTCTTATCAGATCACAAACAATCTAGAAATAAAACTTAAACATTCCATCGAATTATCATATGAGCTAGATGGAATTTTTAGACTCTCTTCCACATAACGTAGGTAATGGTAAATTGCAATTGTTTCATGTCATAATGTCATAATTAATTGTCTTCCGGAATCATGAGAAAGGATACATGGATTGTATTATTGAAAGTTTCGATTTTGATGATTTTTGTCATATGGACAGAAAAACTCATTCTAAGGGGCACGTGTTTTTTAAATATCTATCTCCAGAGCGGCTTATTATATTTTGATATTCCAAACACTAGATCATAGCGACACCTATAGAGCTATTATGCAGCATAAACTAACTTTCAATGACTTATTTGAGGATGGAATTATCAGCAAATATATGTCACCTTTTTTGCTTGTTTTTTTTACCATTTTTTACCTTATGGCGAAGTTTATAATCCAGGAATTTTGTGTGCAAATATCAAATAATTGAAAAACAAACGTTACCTATTTTTGGAATTTTTTTATATTTTTGATAGTTAGAGGTGGAAACATGTATTTAAAGATGAAACTTTGGGGATGAATTGCACCAAAGTGTGATAGTATAAAATTTCACCTTGCAAAATCAGTTTTACCCAATCCAACCCCAAAGTTACATCCTTTAATAAGTGTTTCTCACTAATTGTTTAAAATATAAAAAATTCAAAAACCGATAATTTTTGTTTTTTAATTGACTATTCGCACAAAAAATTCCAGGTTTATAAACGCAACGATTGTATAGAAGGAGGCAAAAAAAACATAACACAAATGACTCCCATATAAGACACAGGAAACTTGTTTTTGTAGTATAACAGCCCCTAAGTGCCTATATTATTTAGTGTTTAAATTTTCCAAAAAATACTGAGCCGTTTTGAAAATATTTGACAAACATTGATTTTGCAAGATGAAGTTCAACGCCCTTTTCTTCCTTAAACTCAGGAATGAGTACGAATGGCAAATATATCCCTTGGAATGAATTGTCCTACCTATGTACCTAATATCATCAAAATCAGGAGTTATAGTTTGTTAAGTGAGTTAAGAGGTCCAGTAAAATAATAAAAATTAGTTCACGATAGATACAGCAGCAAGGACTTGATAGAAATGGTGAGATATTGCCACCATCAATAAACATTTAAAATTTGTCTTGACAACAGACTGTCCAGATGTTTTTGTAAAAACCCGAAGCAGGTAGTTTTGAGTATTGGACTTGTTGTCGTTATCAAAAATTTTAAATATTCAATTACGATAGCAATATTCTATCATTTCTATCTAGTTCTTGTTGCTGTATCTATTGTGAATTAACTTTTATTATTTTAGTGGATCTCTTAAGTCACTTAACAGACTACTTGTACAGTCTTTTTCTAATTAAATATAAGTGAACAACAGAAACATCTGTTTGTTGTATTGGAATTTCAATAAACACTTCGTTTTCTATAAAAATATATTCTTTTTGTTTATTGTTTATCACATGGTAACCTGATATGTACAAGTTCGCATTGTTGGCTACTACAGTGGTTCATTCAGAATAAACTATTGGTAAGTGGTAAGTACAAGTACTGCCGCCTGGTGTTCAAAATTTAAACTAGCGAAAACGGGTCAGCTGTCATATGGATATTGCTCAACATATTGATAATGTAAACTTTAATTCACAATTATTGAGTTTTTTTTATTGTTAGCTAAGAAACAAACTAAAATTAAAATGGAAAGTGTTGTTGATGATTCGGGTGTACGTTTTTCTCCGAGGGAAACAAAAAGTAAAGCTTTTTGCAGTGTGTATGGATGTAAGAGTAAAGCTTGTAGGGATTCAGATGTCAGATTTCATCTTTTTCCTAAAAAAACAATTTCATAAAAATTATAAATACGTTCGGTGAAGAAGAAAAAGTAGACTGCCGAAAAATGTGGCAAATTGTGTTAAAAATTGGTAAAAATGTTACCGATAACATGCAAGTTTGTTCTTTGCATTTTAAACAGTTCGATTATTTTTCACCAGGTGATTATATTATATTATATTTGTTTTTTAATTTTCTTAATACCTTTTTTATTTGCAATATTAACTAAGGACATTAATTTCTTATGTAGATTTAAGCTCCAAAGGCAAACGAAGATTAAAACAAAATGCAGTTCCTTCATGTAATTTACCTTCTACAGACAAGACACCAAGATTAATCACCAACAAAAATACTGACAGAGAGACAAGAAGATTACGAAGAGATAAGAGTAGGATTGAAGTATTGCCAGCTAGTCAACTTAGTTGTCAAGATCAGGATGTGTTAGATACTAATAACTTAGATACTAATAATTTGACAGAGGAACCGGATGACCAAGGAGAAAGTAGTTCCATCAGTTTAGTTCAAGATACACCTCTGCTTACAGAAAATCACCAAATTTTGGCTACAAAACGCCTGGTTGATATTGGTGTTCAGATTAAAAGCGGGGATTTAATCACAGATTTTTGTGATATTTTAAAAACTGATAAAGAGCTCAACACACTAACTGGTATTATTAATTTTGATATCTTAAAAACTATTATTGACGTGGTAAAGGATGGCTTTCCTTGATTGACTTCTTGACATCATCACTTAGTTCCTTATGATTTTTCTTTATATTGAAGCAGCCGTGTTCACTCAAAGGCTTTGGATTATATTGTTCCAAACAAGCATTGCGAGGTGCACTCCAAAGACATTTCCTGTCTGTTGATGAAACCGTTTTGAAGCCAGCCAAATCATTACTAAAAAAAAATAATCAAAATATAATTAATTTGGCTTGGTAGTAGAAATTACATACCAAGAAACATTGAAAAAATATATCCCACTGTTTAAACTTACCGTGTGCAAAACACCAAAACACCAGCACTATGTTTACATGTTCCACTGTTCCCAGCTGTACAGCTGCACACTGAGGAAATAACCTGATCAGTTTTACTAATAACTGTTGTTATTTCGTGAGGATCTCCCCGAGTATTGGATGATTGTATACAATATGATAATAATTCATACTGCTCTTCATTTTCACTCAAACTTCCCGTATAAATTAAATGATTCGCATTGACAACTTGCTCGCCTTCAATAAAATTTCGGCTTCTCGTTGTAGACTCCAAATAATCCAATACTTTGCACATTGATAAAAACATTTTTTTTATTATTAATAGAACTTAGGGTAATGTCCTTTTTTAATGTTTATTATTAATAAGATTTAAGAAACGGATTTGTTTACATACAGTTTACATATGACATTAATCAGCCGACCCGTTTTCGCTAGTTCAAAATATAGTCACCAGTTGGCGTGATTGCAACTCCCACTTACCAATAGTACTTAGCTATGTTCTATCATAATTATTCATTGGTTCAAACCTGGTAATTTATTGTCCAATAGACGATTACGATTGGTGTTTCGTATAATAAGCCTCCTTTTAATGAAACTGATGTAGACAGAGACACAAGACAAGGTGTATTATTGTTGCCTAAATGTTAAACAGTTTTTCCTAAAATAATCATACTTTATGATACTTTATTCCAATTTTTTGAAAAAACGGCAGCAAATTTTGAAAAAATAGATAGTAACAGGGAATTACAATACCGCCTTCTATCATCCACATAAATTTTATTCGGTTATAATAACTACAGGAGGTAGGAAACGAAAAGTACGATTGAGCGATTTTCCCTTTTTTTGGGAAATTCTTAGAATTTTTCGACTTTTCAGATATTAACAAGGATTCTCCATCGCAACTGTAATCGAATGCAATATCGACCACTTCTTCATCTATTAATTTCATTGAATAAAACGGAAAATAGTTTCCCATATGCTACCTACCGCACGACATAGACTCTTAAAATAAAGAGTGTTACCGATAGGAAACTCGGAATTGATGCAGCTGATATTGTTAACAATGATTCAAATAGTATATAAAAAATTAAATAACATGAAAAAATTAATTTTCAGATGTATTTTTTGACTGCTGAATGTACCTCAATTCTTGGTTTTCGAAAGTTTCAAATATTTATAGCTAATAAACTATTATAGATAGAGTAACAAGTGTAAGGACCTTTGTTGTGCAGAAAAGCCTAAAGATTATGAGAAAAATTGTTTCGATTAAAAAATAATTATATACTACTATTGTTTAAATTTTCCTTGTTTAAACAATACCCGACCAAGGTACCTGACGGCACCTTGCACTTTTATCATCAGGATAACCTCCCTGACAAGATTGTCAAAAAAAATTCAATGGGAATCGTTTTCCGAACGAGTGCGCCACTATGCCCTGGACTATAAGTTGATAAAAAATGCTATGCAATAGCTTTACCGCGGCAGTCCTCGAGTGCCACACTTATATTTTTTATTATGTGCTACATCTTGTTGCCATATTTGTTTCCAAAATTGTTCAATTTCTGTTTCTTTTGGAGATTGTTCAACTATTATATTATTTTGTTTTAATTCATTATAGAATTTGGTTTGATTTTCATATCGCTTAATTCGGCTAGCTTTGGCTTGTAATTTTTGTTTTAGTTTTTCAATTATATATCTCTGCAGCAACATAAATTAAATTATTAATATATGTTATTGTCATATCTTGTGTTGACATATTAGATAAAATTGTTTCATTTATAATTTGGTTCTGTAATTTTGTGTCATTCAATTTTCTTAACGGTTTTCGATTTTCTGTATTTTCTTTATAATTCTCCATTAATGATAATATTTTTTCTTTTGTTTCATAATCATCATAATTTGTTTCAAATACTATATGATTTTCATTTATATTAATGTTTTCTAGATTTGTTTCCTGACTTCGATTATTAATTTGTTTATCTGTTTGTTTATCTTGATTATTTTCATATGATGTTGAATTTTTATTTTGTAAAAATTGATTGACCTTGTTTTCAATATTTTTCAATTATTCTTCACTTGATTTATTATGATTTTGTATGAATCTTCTTTGTGTAGCCAATGTATTTGATTTTTATTATTATAATTATTATTATCCGTCGAGTTTAAAAGTTCCTCCCACTGTTTCTGTAAATCTAAAATTAACATTATTAGTTATAAAGTTTCAATAAATATATTTTTATATGTAATACTTACTATTGTTGTTCTTTATTGATAAATCTGGTATTGGTGTTGGTGTTGTTATTTGTATTGCTTTTCTATCTGCAATAAATACAAATGAATAAATAATGATAAAATTTACCAAAGCAAAAGTTTTTTCGATTCTTCTGTTTATTTCTAACGCTCCATACATGCTGTTTTCGTTTTTTGATTTGCTCCAAAGTTTCTTGTTTTTCTATTTCTAAAATTTCGACATTATTTTGCAACGTTTCAATTTTTATTTTTTGTTTTTCTATCATTTCATCCTTCGTTTTTAAGTATTCTGTTAAATTTTGTGAGTCATTTTTCAAATTTCCATTTTGTTCATGGAGCGTCGTAATTGATTCAGCAAAATTTTCTTCAGATTTCCTCAACTTTTTTGTTTCTCCTATAAATAATTTGTAAATACCTAATATCTTTATTATATATATACCTACCTAAAATCACCATTTCTTTCACCCAAATCTCTCGCTAGTTTTCCTTTTTTTTTTCTTATAATTCATGACTGCAATTATTCAATTGCTGTTTCAATTCCGGAATGGAGTTATTCACTATATTCCGGTATAAATTGTTCAGATAATCTTTTTCCTGTTCACACTGATATAATTTTTTTGTATAAACTTTCCGATTGTTCAGCGTATACGTATTTAATAAAGAAAATAAAATAGAATAACAAAAATAATTTTCATGTTCATTATTTTAAAATCACATATAAATAGTACATAAAACACACATAAATCACACCCTTGCTGTACCACAAGGGCGAGCCAGCGTTCGCATCCATACATAGCAACAGTGGTGTGTTGCCAGCCACCACTAGCACCCTATCAATCAATTGCTCATGCATACTAATCTCATCTCCTGGTGGCCAGTACATCTAGCAGAGAATGACTTCACCGAAGACACCTACACACGCACATGCCATCACCTCATCCTCTAGGATCAGCACACTCATGGAACTGTCGTTCACTATCACCGCAGCCTTGGTCGCGCCAGGAGCGGCAACAGTTCTCATGCATACAGACACACCAACCACTCGCCCTTAGCGCGTGTATGGCTCCTGAACCAGGGCCACACTCACGCCTTTCTCAAGCATGACAACTCCCAGCTCGTTCATAACGGCAGCAAACCTCTGTCTATTAAGTTGTAATACCTTAATATCCATTAGTCAGTGCTCATTCTCTCCCTTATCCGCTGTACCATCCTGGCATTCTCCGGACACTCTCTTGCCATCACAGACTGACCGCTGCTCCGGCCCCTTCCGCGACAGTTCACGCAATCCACCGCATTCTTGCCCAGCCTTGTCACATCTCATGCACAGACAACCTTACTCTTGCATTACCTCGCGTATTGTCCAACCGACAAGCACGAAAAGCATCGTTGGACACCCTCGAACTCCTTGCATTTCAAACAACTCCACCCAACAAACACTCGCCCAACACTCAGCAGCTTACTGGCACACACACTCATTGTTTCAACTACTGCGTTGGAAAGTGGTGCCTCTCGCGGTCCCGAGCGGTTTACCACCCTTGACCGGCTCTGGAATTCCTGCTGCGGAACGACTCCCTCCAAATTCCTGGAAAATATCTCCAGGAGTTTATCGTTGCCCACACTTTTCGCCACATCAAAGATGATTACCTTGGCGACTCACATTTGAGTCCTGCCTGACGCAGCGCGTCACACTACCTGATCTTGTCTATATCGCCCTGCCTTTCTGTCTCTACAGCAACGCCGCCTATCACCTTTCGTAGCACTCTAACCTGGACACCGCTCAAAGATGGGGCCATCCGCTCGAAGACCATTTGCTTGACAGTCTCGCTGTCTTTTTCATTCACCTCACTCCCCACCACCAAAGCAAACGTCTTCCTTTCAGCCCTAACCTTACGCCCAGCAACCACCCCGGTCGACTTGGTCACCCTCACACTCTTTGTTGCCAAGTCAGAAGTCACCACGCACTGCCTCTCTCCCAACCTGCCATTCATCATCTCATTCTTGAGCAACAGCTCAAGCAGTATCTCCTCATACTGCGCCACCTTGTTTAGTATGAACAATTTCCCGGATCCGGTGTATGTCGCCTGGTTCCTTGGCGCTTCCCTCCCCTGAAACGAGTAAACCGAGGATCCCTCGCTGCCCGCCGAATGTCCAGCTACATTATCTGTAGCCATCGCTGAATCACGGATTGGCTGCTAGGATCACCATTCACCGTTGCCTGTCGGTAAAAAACAAAAAAGAAAAAAAAACACCCTGTCTCGATCCGCAACTGACGCCTAATCTGATTCCGGAGCTCCCTGGAAATTGTCACGGAAAAAAACATTTTTTAATTTTCGACTTTTTGACCCGCCTGTATGTTGTCTCCGGATTGGAAATATGAAGTTTTGAGCACATATCTGGAGTCTGGTTGTTCTCCTAAACCCCCTGCAACGAGAAAATTTCGAAAATCCCCCACTTTAAGAAAACTGAAAAAAAAACATCCTGTATCTCACTATAAACAACTTTCCGGTAGCCCCTGTATAAATATTTACCGTTATTCTGAAAAAGGATGCTAACGCAATTTTCTCCGGACTATATGTTCCGATTTGGCTGAAATTTGGCACGCCGGTTCAGAAAAAATTACTCTGCTGCGACCACCACAACTCACCCTAGTGCGCGCACTCTGCCACAAACCGCAATCCTCCGGAAACCACTGGAGCGATTTGGCTGTAACTGATACCAGATGTTTATGTGATCAAATTCAATACACTCCCCAAGTTTTGTTGTCATCGCACCACAGGAGGCTGAGATCTGCCCAGAAGATGCAAAACCACGTGTTTCTGAAATCCAAAAAAATTTTTAGAACAAAAACACCACCACGACACTTGTAATTGATAGACAATGAGGTTTTCATTTCCATCAGCGAAACTAAATCGATGTTCAAATGACAGCTGTATAAGGCATTTGTATTGTCTTCACCAATACCGCCAGTTTAATGTTGGTTTACCACACAATCCAGGCAAACAAATTTTTCCGTCTGAGGTCGAATGGCAGACGTAACCGCAAAATGAGCTCAAGAAGGTTTGGGGACCGTGGCGGTTCAACCACGACCAAAATAATGATCAAGAAGCTACTCTAAACCGTCAAACATCAAAACAAATGATTGGTAAATTGCAGGAGGGACAACACATTGTTAATAATATATAATAATATTGTTATAAGTATATTGCGTGTTTATTACAGTGTTGCCATCGCACCAGATCGGGCATTGATCAAATAATGGTCCTTAAATAATAACCGGGAATAAAAAGTAAAGAGCAACAAAAAAGTGGAAGAGAAAAAGTAGAAAAAAACAAACAACTATCCCAGACCTGGGTGTTGAAATCAGTATAGATGTTTGCACCTCCTTCCAGCACACTGCTGATAATTCGTTTTCGAAAGTTCTTATCGATCCCAAGAGAATCGCAAATATCGTTATTCAGGTGACACCAAGCGCCTCGTGCACCGAGAATTAGTGGGCGGATGGATACATTATGGTCGGCGTATCTGTTAATAATCCCTTCGAAGATATTAGGGTCGCGATAATGATTGACCTTATTCATGAAACACTCATCCAAAGGTGTTGGCGATTCCCAATGCACACCAACGTCTGAAATGATAACATGATTATCCTTAACAAATAACAAATCAGGCTTTCGGAACGCTTCGTTACGAAAATGAGGCTCGATTTCAAATTGAATTCCCTTGCTCCTCGCAAACTCCGCCAAAAGGGAAACCACGTAGCCATGTCTTCGGATCCTATCAAAATGGGTGATCGGGCACCTCTGCAGTACGTGAACGACTGTCTCATTACGCAGACATCCAGCCCTGCAACGTCGCTGGTCTGCACGGTTTTGAAGCCCACCAACCGTGGGGAGCAGGTTACCACGAAGCTGTACCGCAGAGATGTAATCACGGCCCGACCAAGATTTAGGAGGATCACGGGTCCAAGAAGACGAAGCAGAGTCGGTCCCCATCGCCGATAAACCACCACCAGAAACAGAAGATTCCAAACGACTGGACCAGTATATGGCTTCCGCCCTCTTATCTGCGCCCACATGTTGAACCATTTTCTCCAAACGATCACGAAGTGCCTCGAAATAAGAACTATGAACCAAATAATTGAGCTGAGGATCGTCAGACGCAGAAATTCTAAGCAAACGACCTAACAACGCAGAAGGTATTTTGGTACGAAAACAGATCAGACCTAGAATATGAATTAGTTGACTGCTTAGGGAGATGTAAGACGTTCTTATCAGCACGGCGGACCATTCGATCGGCTCTCTCCAAGGTCCTGGAGGTAATATTGGGCCTCTGAAGGCCATAAATGTATTTAGGAATCAAGTAAGTACTATTTATCACCAATTTCTGGTACGGCTTAAGGGGAGCCCTCTGTACACGTTCCAGTTCTGTTCTCAGAAAATAAAATAAATAAATCCGTTGGTTCAGCACCCATGTAGGTAAACCGATAGCCTAGGTATTTAAATTGTTATTAGGAATCAATAAACCTGAGGCAACCAAACGGTATTTTGATGACAGGTAGAGTTTTTTCTTAGAGGGAAGGAGATTCACTATTAAAGTTGTAGATTTAGCCGCATTCAGAGACATTTGACGTTTCTCGAAAAAACGATCACATAATCGAACCATAGATTAAGCTTCACGACCAGATGAAGAAAATAAATCAGCATAAGCCAAAGCAGTAAATTTAGCGTCATTGACTGAAATTCCAAAATCATGCTGATGAAGGTCACGACGAAGCTCGTCGATTACCATGTTAAACAAATATGGTGACCGTGGGTCACCCCTGAGAATCCGTATATGACCGGAAGAGTTGGGACCGCAAGATATTTTGGTATAGGTATATTTGTACGAATCGATCACTAATCGGATAATCTTCTCATCGGCAGAAAAAAAAAAACTAATGAGATACGGTATCAAAAGCCTTTCTGACATCAAGCGTTACTATGGAATGAGGGAGCCAGGCCTTTATACATTCCTCTTGGCAGAAAGAGCTGGCGTCAACCATGCCTTGGCTTTGGTTTCCCTTGGCCTTTTCATGGGGATACTGCGCCGACACGCCTCAATGGCGTCCCTTTGCAGTGTTTTAGCCACGCTTTCTGCGTTGAGGTTGTCCCAGTCCGATGGGATCGTTGCCCTACATTCCTGTGCGAACCGATCCCAGTTAGCCTGGCTGACAACGAAGCTGAGACCGACTTCCCAACGCTGCCCTGAAAGAGATCAACCTGCGATCGCTGAGGAACTCGTCTGGGCGAACTTCCCAGCCTTCAATCCGGATTCCCCTAGTTGCCGTCAGGTCGATCCAGGTCCTGCCGTTAACCATCTCGTAGGTTGGTAAGGAGGATGGGTCGTTGACCACGTCTAGGTTCATCGCGCATGCCAGATCCAAAAATGTAACTCCCCTGTTCGCTCGGATGTTCCCGCCCCACACCTCGCACTTTGCGTTGAAATCCTCAACGATAATCACAGGGCAACTGTTCCCCCAGAGCAGTTCCTCGATTTTCGCCAGGACTGCCTCAATACCAATTGTCGGTTCGACGTAAGCGTTGACGATTATGAGGTCGCCGCCGCTTGCTGGTTCGAAGCGCACGCCCACCATGTTCCTGCAAGAGAATTGTGCCAACTCGATCGACCTAATGCCGGTCCTAACCATCGTTATTGCCTTGCCGTGTCCATCCGGTCCAACTGAATATCGATGGGCCTGCAAAGCAACAACTAGCGCCTTCTCTGCCTCCGCGGCCTGGTGGGCGATATCGCTCGCTTCTCGGCCACGACCTGCGTCCAGCAAAAGAATACATAGTCCATAGAAGCTCATAAGTCCAATTTTTGTGACCCATGTAAACCTTAGTACATATCCTGAAACTCAGGGAACGACACTTGTTCAATGTCGGTAATTAAGGTGATCAATAGCTAGAATCTACCTTAGTCCCATCACCAATGTCATGATTGAAGCGGGCGATTTTTTCGTTCAGATGATCAAAATACGTAGACTGCAACATAGGTGTTAAGACAGGATCGTTTTCACGAGTTAGGTTTCGGAGCCGGTTACGGAAGATGACAGGGAGGGATCTTAGTAGTATAAAAGCAGATACCCAATCCACCCATTTTTAGAGGAGCATATAGGTAGGGAAGACTGTTTTGGAAGATGTAAACTCTTCTTGATTGCGTTCCTAACAAGTTTGTCATAGTTGGTAAGATCTTTAATGGTGATGGAAGGGTTCTGAAGTAAATAAATATAACGCGGAAGGACATAGGTGTTGATGATGTTTAACTTTTGGAATGGTTTTAGGGGAGCTGATGTTACCAGTTCAGGCTCGTTCTTTTCATACCCATAAATGTAAATCGATGACCGAGGTATTTGAACTGGTCAATTACACCAATATTAGGAATCAGCCCACCATTCGCGTAAATTCTTGTTCTTTCAGCAATGTAAAGTTTCTTCCGGGCCGGCAACAACTTTGCAGTGAGATTGGTGCACTTGTTCGAGTTGATGCACATCTGTCTTTTTTTCAGGAAACGCTCACAGAGCCTTACCATTTGCTGAGCATCAGAAGGAATAGTTGCGAACAACACCAAATCGTCAGCATATCCAAGAGTAGAGAACCTTATATCATCAAATGTTATACCAAAACCAGATCTTTCAATATCGCATATCAATTCGTCGATCACAAGGTTAAATAGAAATGGCGACAGAGGGTCTCCCTGCTTGACACCACGCTGGAAAAAAATTGGATTGGTGGAGCTCCTGCCACATGTGATAATCGTTGATGAGCCGTCGTAACCATCCATTATGAAATCAATGATCTTTTGTCCTACGTTGAACCTTCGCAGAGCTCTATATATGCTGTTATGGAAAACTGTATCAAAGGCTCTCCGAAGATCAAGTGTGATTATGTTATGTGGTCTTAAGTTCTTTCGGAGACTCTTTACTGCCCATTGTAGAATCATTGTATTAGCGATGGTCCCATCAACGGCCATGAAACCCCGCTGACTGTGATGATAGGGCAGATGTTTAAATCTTGATGCCAAAATCTTGTGCAGTATTCTCAACAATATAGATGTTATGGTTATTGGTCGTCATCCATCCATGTTACCCAAATTAGTGTAGTTCTGCACTTTTTTAGACTGGTTGGTATGTATGTGGTAGAAATCATCGAATTGTATAATAGTGATAAGAGAATGAATGGTACCCTTTTCAAAGATGAGAATGTAACTCCATCAGGGCCCGAAGTGTCCGCTGACCTCTTCGATAAGATTGACTTAATCTCGTCACTGGTTATCGGCTTATAGATCCGGATATTGTGGATTTTATTATCAGAAATTGCCTCTTTATCGGCTTTCGATTCGCAACTAAATATCGATCTATAGGTAGACTCTATAGTGTCAATGCTTGTATAAGTGAATGTCGGTTGTCCTAGTGTATTCGATAATATATGGGATGCCAACGACGAGCCGTTTGTTTTGTACATTTGTTCTGCTCTTTTATATAGAGCTGCACGATTCGAAGATCCGACGTATCTCTTCCTATTATTACCTTGACCACCATAAGTTTTCAGATCAGCATTATTTTGAACATTACCGTTAACAATACGATTGACAGCGCAAGAACCACCATCATCATCAATTCTATCACGATTACTCACATGACCATTACCATCATTGGAGCGGTGTTTCCTCTGTGGCCCGGAGTTAGTCGGTTTCCGCAGACAAATAGAGTAGATTCGTTCCAGTATATAATCGATCGATTTACGAGCATTCTGCTCTCCACGAATAACAATGTTGACATGATCTTTAATCATCGCATCGAGTGATGGATCTCTCGATAGTTTTAATATATAATCTACAACCTGGTCATTAATACGAGTATCAGCATTGGTTGTAGGTCTAGAACCATGTACCATTCTGTCGCGATCTGGAAAAAATGAAGCTGGGACAGCATGTAGCGGCGACACAGGTGACAAGCTCAAAACCGCCGCTGGTGATCTGATTATTACTTCTGGTGTAAGTGCGATCGGTGGGGTGGTGATCTCCACGGACGAGACCCGTTCATCGCAAATCTCGTTATTAAATTTACATTGATCTACTGTATTCTCCGCTCCACAGTTCTTCTGGGATATGTTTTGTTGAAGCTGTTGAAACATTTGTCTTATCTCATTTTGTTGTCGCAGTTCAGATCTTCTTTTTAGACGTTTTTCGCATAGTGGTACTTCGAAATCATTTTCGAGGTTGCTGGGCTCAAGGTTCGTTGTTATCAATTGAGCATTATCATTAGTTGGGCACGTTGACTCAGCCACACCAGGACCATCATTCGAAGTTGGTGGTCCCTTGATAGAAAGAGAAGCCTGTTCATCTGTTTGGAGCAGATTGTCAGGAGCAGCATCTGCAATATCCGTCCGGATTTGCTCTAACATTGTTCAGTATTTTCGAGTTTTTACGGAAGCTCCTGAACTGCTCTGGTGTTCGGTCAGTAAATATCGATGCTAAATGCTTATTCATACATAAACCCTGGTATTTTAGTTCCTCTCTAATCACGTGTAGCGTTTCCAGGGCCGACCATGGTCTATTTGATCGGTTATCGCTAACTTAAACAAGAAGAGCCTATTGATTTCAAAAATTATTTGAGAATGGATTCTACTGCCTATATGTCTTTGCTGTGTTTAATTTCTGATAAAATCACGAAACAATACAGTAATAAGAAATGCAATATCTGCTGAAGAAAGATTCGTTGCTACATTAAGGTATTTGGCACCAGAATGTTCTTATGAAGATCTTAAATTTCGAACAGGTGTTTCCCCTCAAACGCTAAGTGAAATCACACCTGAAACGTGTAAGGCTGTATATGATCCTCTAAAAAAGGATTATTTTGTAGAGTGTTTCTTTTCCACTAATAAATTAAAACATAAGATTTAATAATATATTTGAATAATTGATTATACTGAACATAAAACATAAGTATTACAAGAATTTTAATTGAAAAATTTTTTTGAAAAATTTTAGAATTTTTTTTCAAAATTAAAAACAATCAATCCTTATTATATTAATGTTTTTTATTATTATCGCAGGACTAGTTTCGAGTTTATTACACTCATAATCAGCTGCACGTCAAATTTTACCACACTCTAAAATTGTAACAGACAATGATATTATTATTTATTTTAATAGATTGATTGAAACTAAGTTTAATGATTTTATATAATTATGGAAAATAATAGATATTAATTTTACACGTGTAAGATTTATATTGAACATTACATTATTAAAACATAAGTGTTCTTCACGACACATAAAACAACTAACAATAACTGACCACACATCAGACATACATAACTCTCTCTGATCATATATCAGGCATAACCCAGACATAATAGTCGGACAGGCGACCGCAAAAAATGGTTCCTATTTCTGAAAGGATGAAACTTTGAGGAAATATAGTACACTTAGGGCAACAATTATCACTAGCCTAGTCAACCCTACCGGAACCTGATCCGACGGCGGGAAAACCACATTTCCGGTACCAATTTTGGCCCCCATAGAGTTAAAGCTTAAAATTAGTACCAAATTGTAGGTCCGTAAGAGCTCTTTCCAAAAATATAGGGTTGCCTTTCTAAATCTTGATCGAAAATATTGGCAACCCACGTTGAAATAACATGAAAAAAAAAATTTCAAAGTGGGTTCGATCAAGATTTAGAAAGGCAACCCTATATTTTTGGAAAGAGCTCTTACGGACCTACAATTTGATACTAATTTTAAGCTTTAACTCTATGGGGGTCAAAATTGGTACCGGAAATGTGGTTTTCCCGCCGTCGGATCAGGTTCCGGTAGGGTTGCCTAGGCTAGTGATAATTGTTACCCTAAGTACTATATTTCCTGAAAGTTTCATCCTTTCAGAAATAGGAACCATTTTTTGCGGTCGCCTCTTGGACTATAAGTGTCGAGCGATCTACAGAGTCCAGGACCCATCCCTGGGATTACCTCCTACAATTTAAATGTAAGTAAGAAACAAAATAAACAGATTCTCTCAATTAGGCAACGAAAAATTTTTTATTTGAGTAAAGAATATCATATATTTCATTATATTTCAGATAAACTTAAAGAATATCAACTGTTTTTTTTTTTATTTATAACTCCCCTTTGTTGTGGTAAATCTGGTTTATGAGTGGCTGCCGTGTTACAATATAATTTAATGTTTGAAAGTGTTGTAAATTTTTTGAGGGAAATTGTGTTACACAGTCTAATTGAAGCTTTCCTTTTGCACCATAGTACATGATGTCCGTACATAACTGTTCTGCTATTAATCTTTGGCAATCTTTAACTGATAAGCAAATCTTTTGCCGATTATATTTAATTCATCATTGGCGTTCTCATCAACGGTAAAAGCTGCATGAACAGCATTATAAAGTGCCATTTTTTTCTCTTCCCATACATTCTTATTAGTTTGTATAGTACGAATTCGTTTTCGTAAAGGTAATTTTGATTCTAATGGCGGAGTTGTAGATCCAAAACGGGAACGGGCAATTAATACGCTTTGTGAAATAACATCTTCCTGATTGTCTGTGGAATCATCAACACTAGTAGGTGTATTGGGTGATAGCAAGCAAATACTCTTCATTTTCTTCACTGTAGAGACAACAATTAATATAATGTAGATACATTCCTATAAAAAAAACAGAGCATTTAGCAACTTTTCATTAAAGAAACTCTTTGTATTCTTCATTCGTTATGTTATTAATGTATTTTTAAGTACCATCAACAGAATCCGAATGGAAAGAAATCAGCCTTAGAACCCAGAATATTTGGCAATTTAATAATTATTGAATCGCTGAAATTTTTTGAAAATACTGTTAGTAATTTGTTTCTAAATGACGTTTATAAGAGCGCTACTAACCTTAAGAAAAAAAATTACTACATTTTCTATTATTACACAATGTGTGGAAAAGTGAACATTTCAATACAGGTTTACGATGTCCTATGGCAGAAGTTACGACCACTCTGATTTTCATGATACTATTGGTAACAAAAATTTTTAACCACGCATTTTCTCGTAAGTCACTATTCATCTGTTTAATTTTATTACAATAGTTACGTAGAATGTGATTACGACACTCAATTTTTCAATAAAGTAGTGAGGTCCATAAGGTTGTTCTCTACATAACTTCTTATAAACGCTGCTGTCGCCATTAGCAATGCATAGCGTAGTTTATGCATTTCTAACGATTTTTTAAATCCTTCCAACACAAAATCGCTTTCCATTACGGTGGATGCTTGATTGAAGTTTCAAAAGTAATCATGTTTTATTATTTTTTGTCGCTTTTTATTTTTTCCACACCAGCTCGGAAAATGGGCCCTTGGCGGTGTAGTTGGTCAGCATACCCCATGGACTTATAATACATGAACTCCGAATCCCTATACTTAAACAACGGTGAAGTTTCATACACACCAAGTTTCAAGGACAGACAATAGCCGGGAGAAGTTGTCTCTTTTTAACACATATTATATAGTAGTAGAATCTACCGAATTTTACCGATTGGTTGTCTATGGCAACACTAATTCACGATGAGTTAGAAAGGATAAGACTGCCCCGGCACAAGCTATCTGTGTAAAAGTGGTAGGCTACACCCCCTTCCCGCTGTACGGAGTCCATGTACTATAAAACCATGGCATACCCACACGCCTCGAGAGCAAAGGGAGACGGTTCGAATCCCACCTGAAGGTGACATTTTTCGAACTGCAATGGAGGATCTCTCCTTTTTTTAATCAGTTAGAAATTTGGGCTACTTAAAATTATATCTTGAAAAAGTTTCTATAAGCGGACTCTTTAGTATCCAAGACCCTTAATAATAATTAATAATAATTTAAAATAAGTTTACAATTATTTATTAGTTACAATAATTCATGAAAATCTATTTTTTGTATTACTCTCCAAGTTGCATAATGGGACAAATGGAGTCCTATCATACTTTCATCATTTACTAACAAATTTAAGCTTTAATTTTTATTATAAAGCTCTTCACTTGCCTATATAGAACTAGCTATTGCAATATTTCAAGGTGGTACTAAAAATGACCCACCATGCATTACGGTGCATCAAAAAGAGTTAAAGGTTTTCATCGTTAGTTTTTTGTTTATAATTATTCAATGATTGATAATACGGAAAAATGACTTTCAATAAAGCTTTAAATAATTCTATTATCTATAAGTCAGACATATGGTTACCGAGTTATAGTAAAAAACCTGAATCAACTCTTATTCTCAAGATGGCGGATTTTGCACTCCACCTTCGATGCCGAAAACTCAGTTTTATACTCACTATTGATCCCGCTACACAACAAAAAAAAAATATTGCTGCCTACCCAAAATACACGATTAAATGCTGTATTTACTCAACTATAACCGAAATTTTTTCTGACGTGTACACTGGTTTATAACTCTTGAAAAATGAAGTTTACCTTATATTCTCCTCGAAATGAGCTTTCAAATGATGTGTTACATGACATACATTTGAAAAAAAAAGTTTAAGTTAGTTACGTTTCCGTAGATGAAGACAAACGAAAAACATTTTGTCTCAAATGTGTGTGGCCAACAACAAAAATCGACCTGTTTCGCGATTTTATATAAAACTTACTCTGTACATTGTAAACAACAACGTATACGTTATACGTTGAAGATATCATAGATAGGCTTTATCTAATTTTTGTGACTGTTAATTATTTGGGTGTTTGTTAAGGTTATAATCAAATCCTAAGATTCTGCAATGATTTTTATCACAGAGGAATATTCAAAAGGCTCCCAATGAGACTAATACAAGTGGGAGTGTATTCAACAATGATTTAGTTCCTCTGCGAATCTACTCTTACAAAACAGTAACAAAATATAAGATAATATGTAATATGAGGTACTTGGACAGTATTAATAAAATAAAACTAACAACTATGCCGACAGTTTCGTGACTGATTTATTGTCACTTCTTCAGGACCACAATAGATATTATAAGTAATAGATAATAACAATATAAATCACAAACCTAATTGTCAAAATTTAAAAGATTTTTATGTCAAATTTTGAATAAAAGTGAAACATCGTCTACCATTCATATATCTAACCATCAATTATGAACTTTAAAATTAAATCAAATATGCTCATTTCAATACAAAATATTATTATCAATAATCACAAAATTAATGTATGATCCAAAACAATCCAATAGTTATTATGAAATTAAAATAAACAATCAATACATACAAACGAAACAATTAAACATCAAGTCATTAACAATTAAAAACAAGATGCAGAAATCAACAATATGGTGTTAAATTCATGGCCAATTTTCATTAAACATAAAGGCGCATGACCTATCTCAACTATTCTTAAAGGGAGGAATACACTTCAGAAGATGATCATAAGCGTGTGTCGTTTCAGCTGTATCTTCTCTGAAATTAATATTATGTGTTTTTTTAATAAATATCGATTCACTTAAAAGTCTTAACCAGTTGTTATCTTCCACGTCTAATATTTTTATAGCTCTTACATCCATGTAAGGCTGTTTTATTCTTTTTATTATTATTAATTAAACGACAATCACGATTATGTTGTTGCAATCTATTACTAATAAGTTGAGAGGTTTTGCCAACATAAGACATATCACAATTACAACAAGGTATACTGTATACTACATTGGACAATTCACTTTTGTTATTACCATCTTTTAACTTGGTGTATAAGTCTTTAATCTTTTTAATATTATAAAAAGTTATTTTCTTGTTTTCATCATTATTTCTACCATCCATCAACAGCTTTACTAGTCTATTACTTAGTGAGTTTATGAACGGGAACTTGAAATATTTAATATCACTATTTAACAAATTATTATTATTAACAGGTTGGTTTATTCTTGTCTTTACATCACGTATTAATTTATTAATTATCATTTTTGGGTAGTTATTTTTCTTTAATATGATCATCAGTTTTTGTTCATTAACACTCCAAAAATTTCTATTACTCAAAGTAAGAACCCTATATATTAAATTTTTAGCAATAGCCATCTTCATATTAATTTTGTGGTTGGAGAAAAAGTTAATCATTCTATCACTACTGATGTCCTTTTTGTACCAGTCAGATATCAGAGCGGAACCATCTCTTATTAGTAACATATCTAGATAGGGTAACTTATTGTTATCTTCTTGTCCAATAGTGAATTTGATCTTATCATGAAAGCCATTAAATGAACTCAACAGCATGTCTTTTTTGTCGTTAGGTATAAGCAACACTAAATCATCAACATATACTTTAATAAGTGGGATACTAAATGGTAATTTCTTGATGGTTTTTTCAATCAACTCATTCATAACCAAAGATGCTAACATTGGGCTAGATGGGTTACCCATTGGGGTACCATCAAGTTGTTGGTAATAGTTGTTGTTAAATTTAAAAAAGCTAGTATCAAAATATAAATTTATCATCTCCAGGAAAATGTTTTTATCAATATCTGTATACCCTCTAATGAAACGTCACTTCTTCTTTATTATATTTATAATTAGCTCTTTGGGAATTGAGGGAAATAATGCAACTACATCCAAAGATACTAATATATAATTATCAGGGATTACAATGTGCTTGATATGCTCAACCAATTCTAAAGAGTTCTTTAAATTATATTCGAAGGTAGAAGTCAATGTACATAATATAGAATTAATAAATTTAGACAATCTGTATGCTGGTGAGCCAATACAACTAACTATAGGACGAAATGTTAACTCCCGTTTATGCGTTTTTTGGTAAACAATACAACTTAGGGGGTACTGAGCTGTACTGTTTAAGATATCTATATTGATCACGATTAATTAACATCAACTGGTAGATTTTATCAACAAACTTATTAATTTTATTCTCGTATTTCCTTGTGGGGTTAGATGTTAAAAGTTTATATGTGTTTGTGTCCTGTAATATGCTCGTGGTAGCGTTCATATATGTATCCCTATATAAGACTACGGTGCCATTACCTTTATCAGCTCTAGTTACAATAATGTCGTTGTGTTGTTTTAGGAACTTCTTGGTGAAATTATAATCATTAAGCAACTGTGGTGGTCTATTATTTAACTTTATATGATTTTTGATAATATTAACCGCTCTATTTCTAAGTATATTTCTGTCATTATCATCAACAATATTACCTTTTAAGAAGGTTTCTACACTTTACAACCGTAGAATTTTCTTATTATCTTGTCGCTCTTATAATGTTGTCCCTAATCATATACCATACCAAGAAAAATGCTTATACACGTTATTTTTAGAAGAACATCCCTTCAAGGTTAATGCAGAAAAACTACTGAATAGATTCCAAACAGCCATATTGAAGTTAGAGATTAAGATCACAATATGGAAAATTAATAAATTGAAGAAGACTAACAGTGATAGCATGTCCGAATTACAACAGAGTCTAGACCAATCAACATGGTGTAAGTTGCAGGGCCGTGCAAGCGTGTTCGGGGGCCCGGGTGCAAGAACTGAGACTAGGCCCCTATTTTAATTAGATACTTATAAGAAAAAAGAACTCTTACATTCAACTACAATATATATGTTTATTAATTCTTAATTTCAAACATATAGGTACAATTATTTAACATCTATCCATTTATTAATCACATCGTCAAAGCAACACAGTTTTGCTTGTTCCCACTCAATTGACAAAATAGCACAAGCATTTAAGCGTTCTTGGAGCATAGTTGATCGTAGATAGTTTTTGATTATCTTTAATTTGCTGAACGATCTTTCAGCCGATGCAATCGTTACTGGTAAAGTTAAATGAATTCTCAAGGCAATAAGAATATTTGGAAATATTTCGTTTAGTTGATTTTCAACTATAAACTTCAAAATGTCATCATGATCCGAAATGTTCAAGTTATCTTGGATCATCTTCTTTAAAAATTTCACTTCAGATAGTATGTCGGAAGATACGTCTTCGGAATAATCGTTAAAAAAGTCGTTAGTATTCTTAATTAAGTCTTCCTCAGATAAATTTTTAAGGTTTATTATGAAATTGAATTTTCCCGTAATTTCTGGCAGTAATTTAAACCTATCATCCATTTGCATCAATATTGTGTCGATCATACTATAGAAGAAGTTAACTTTAAAATTTTCTCCAAAGCTAAGGATGTAATCATCCGCACAATTTTCATCGAAAAATTTTGCAACTTTTCGTTTTCTCGATTCAGGAAATTCAAAGTCGATATTTAATTTTTGAGCTTTTTCTTTAGCTTGTTTTAAGATATCGTTAAATTTTCCTCTTGTTTCTTTCAAAATTTCTTTCTGTGTATATATTAATTTTGCTACAGAATCCAGAGTACTTCTTGTGGACTGCATGTATTTACTTATTTTGTTTATGTCTTTCAATAAATCGTACCAAACAATCAAAGCAATTAAAAACGGGAGCTTTTTAATTTGAAGAAGAATATTATTCGCTTCTGAAGCAGTACTGTTGTCCGTGGCTGAAATTTTCAGTTCTTCGAGAGCTGTATAAACTTCAGCTAACTGAAATCTAATCGCTTTTATTGAATCAATTCTTGCTTCCCATCTGGTATCACTTAATGATTTTAATGTTAAATTTAGATGTCTGCACAAAATATTCCAGCGAATTGTTCCAAAAAATAATTTGCATTCCAAAATTTTTGAAGCTGCATTGCAGATGGTTAAATTTAAGGAATGTGCTGCACAAGGTATATATATTGCATTTGGTACGATATTGGAAATTCGGGCCTGAACTCCTTTATATTGACCTTTCATATTAGCGCTGTTATCATAACATTGACCCCTACAATTAATTATATCTAAGTGATATTTTTCGAAAACGTGTAACAACAGGTTAGTTAAACCTTCTCCAGTATGATCCTGTGCTTCAAAAAATCCAATAAAGCTCTCTTTTATTTGAAATTCCTTTGAATTGATATTTACATAACGAAGAATAACAGAAGTTTGCTCCATATGTGCAATATCTGGAGTGCAATCCATCCGAATGCTAAAATATTTAGCTTCTTTTACTTCTGTCAAAATTCTCTTCAAGACTTCGTTACTTATATCATCTAAGAATTTATTTTGCGATCGGTTGGACAAATGATGGTTAATTCTTATGTTCATATTTCTGTTTATAACTGCAGAGTGAACATATTCTGACAGAAAAATGTCGTATTTTGACAACAACTCGATTAAGCCAAGAAAATTTCCATTTTCTCGAACTCCAAATACTTCCATATCTCCTCGCAATGGCAAGTTTCGACTGCACAGGAATAAAATCACCGATACTATACGTTCGTATAGCATTTTCAGTTTTTTTTTCTCTTCATTTAGCAATATTTGTGTTGTTCTATCTATAGTTTGTTCCTTTTCCAGTCTGGTATATAATTCCTTCCATTGATAAAAGCAATTCATATGCATATTGCCCTGTTCATGTTCTTTTAAATGACCACTTAGTTTTCTCCAGTTGTTATATCCATTAATGAATCTACTTTGAAGACTCAATTTGTCAAACAAAAGACAACAAAAACAATATACAGAGTCTGAACTTATTGAATAAATTAACCAACTTCGATCAAATTTCTCCCCATTTTTCAATGTTGTTTGATAATAATATTTTGAAAATTTTCGATTTGCTGAATCAGATGGGAAATTTATGTCTTTTATTTGTTTTGGGCCATATTTCACAAGATTTATTCTCAAATTATCTGTAACCATCTTTGGCCAAGTAGATGGATCATCATAATTAATTTTGTTTTGATCAGATTCTGATTCGTTTTTAGGTTGAGTTTGGATATTTTGTTCCATATTATGCTTGTCCTCGTCATCACAGTTCTCTACTTTTTCAGACGCATGAATTTTACTTTCGTTTTCTTTTCCGTCATGGCACAGTTGGACTTTATTTCCATCCTCAATTCCTGTTTTTAACCATCGGGACATATCTCCCCGATACTTTGATTTGGCTTCTTCGCTTTTCTTTTTTTCATGTCGCTTTTGAAAACCCGATTTATATGTTCTTTTTGTAGACATGCTGTGTAATTTGTAATGTTTGATTCTGGAGTAATATGAATAAAAAATCAAATACAGAAGATGGTAATAGAACAATTGACATACCAAATATGAGAAAATAATTCGTTGAACACTCTTATAATTAAAAAAAAATTATAATAATAACACTAATAACAGACAATAATACTATGAAAATTACAAATAAACTGCATTTTTCAACTGCCGACTAACCGTAAAGCGAAATTCTGGATATTAACTAACAATAAGGCAATATACTGACTCGACGTTGATTCCTTATCAGTTTAGAGACTTGAACTTAATATGGTAAATAATACGTTTAATCAAAGAAATTTATTTTCATCATGTTCTTAGAAAGTTGAATTTAATCTAACCAATTTATAAAATATGCAAATTATCATACAATAATGATTTTACAATTTTGACTGGAGATCATTTGGGGGGCCCCAGGTTCCGTCGGCCCGGGTGCGGTGCACCCGGCGCACCCCCCATTTGCACGGCCCTGGTAAGTTGTCTAACCTTATCCAAAAACGGTTTAGAAATAATTTTATAAAAATAAAGACTAATAACATGAGAAAATTCAAAAAACCACTAGAGAAAAATAAAGAAACACATATAGGAGTTGATATAAAAGCGTTGTTTAACTATACAAATGTGAATCTACCTGATAGAGTTGAATATGTGTTGAATTTGTCACCTAATATAGGTATCCCTATAAATAACAGAGAAATACCTATGCTAAGAATGATTAATTATTATTATTATTGTAACTATTGTTACCATTACTATATTAAAACTTATCTTTGTTGGATAAATCCTGTTATATGTCACAAAGTGATCTTGGTTTACTCAAAACGATTTTGAGTCTGTTACTAGGTATTATATCTGAAGTGAATAATTGAAAATAAAGAAAACACCGTCGGTCATTGTCCATGCATTCTCAAAATACGAATGAGTTGAAGCGGAGACCGTACGACGCTGATGAGACCAAAGAAAGTCAAAATATTTTTTATAGCGAATCCTATTTAAATCACAGACTTCATAAAATCATCTTCAGTTTTAAAGGACAACAACATACAAAGGTGCCGGATTTGCGGCAACGCCCCAGCTAGTCTTACCCGCTAATCGGGAACATGAGCTGGACTTTCATCGTCGTGTGACAGGTTACCTGTAACAGATAGAGGCGCGCGAAGCGCGGCTGCTCCTGGTAACTTTTTTGGGGCTATTTATTTTTGAGATTTGAAAATACATGAGCGTACGTCAAAAGGGCCCAAGGGCACACACCTGAAGCAGATATTTTTTAAAAAAAAATTTAACTAGCAGAGGCGAACCTTTGGCATCTGTCAATATCGTTGCCATGATTACATTTTCTTAAAATTTTTTCATTTGGGTGGGGGAGGGATCCGTAGATTTTTTCTCAAAATCATGATTTTAGGAATTTTTTAACGCTATCCTATTCAATTTTCGTCAGACTATCCGTTTCTCACGTTTAAAATGTCATTGGCCTTTGTCAGAAAAAATTATGGACTAAAACAAAAATAAAAAGTAAAGTATGAGCTGGACCTTTATAGTCGTGTGACAGGTTACCTTTAACAGATAGAGGTACACAAAGCGCATCTGTCATTGATAAAGACCGGACGTATAAAGCTTCCTTAAGTCGACGCGCGCTTGTCGC